>APFE031589962.1:0-21175 GCA_000404065.3 Pinus taeda | reverse complement strand
TGAGGGAACTTATTTATTTGTACATAAAGATGTTATTTTTATATCTATTGGAATTGTTTATACCAGTAATTTTTTTATTTTTCTAGTTATAATTTAGTAGAGATATAATGTTTAAATGTTTTGGTAGAGGTTATAATGTTTTACTGTTGAGGTAACAATGTTCCCTGTATAGCTAAATTCAATTTGGAAAAATTTAATACATTTGAATTATACAGACTTAAAATTTTAAAATTAAGATCTTATTCAAATTTTAATAGGACTCAAAGCCAAATAAACAATAAAATAACTCAAAAAAATCAATTCAATAAACAACTAATAAATCTTAAAAATAAAAAATACAACTCATTAGGCAACTACCAATTGTTAAATACTACACTCATTTCATAATGAAATTGAATTCTTTGTGCATAAAATTCTTATGGAATTTAATATTACCTACATATTCACTTGAAATTTGTCAAACATGAAATTACGAAGGGACAAAGAATTAATGTAAATTACATATGAAATGGATGTGAGTCACAGTGTTTCTCAAGAATTGTAACCTTTTATATGAGTCTAGATCCATCCTAACCCTAGATCTATCAAGCCCCAAGAGGGATCAAATTTCTGGAGGTGAACCTATCCCTTGTCACTCACTCTCTCTCTCTCTCCACCTTTATCTCTATATGTTTTTGTTCTTCCTTTTCTCTCCCCTTCTAAATCCCTCTCCCCCCTCCCTATTTCCTTCTTTCTATGTCCTCTCTCTCTCCCTTTCTCTCACACCTCCCTTTGTCTCCCCCCCATCACTCTCTCTCTCTCTCTCTACCATCAAACTTTTTCACATTCTCCATCCCTCTATCCTTCTCTCCCTCTCTCTCTCCTCTCATTACCTCTATCTTCCCTTGTCTCCTCTCCCCTCAATCTCTCTCCATCTCTCCCTTTATCACTCCCTCTCTCTCTAGCTTTATCTCTCTATGTCATTATTCTTCCCTCCCTCTCTCTCCATCTCTCTCACTCTTTTCTCTCTCTCGCTCTCTCTTTAGGTCCTCCAACTCTATCATTATCTCCCTATCTCTCTCCTTCTCTGCCCCAGTATCTCTCTCCACTATCTCCCCCCCACTCTCCTTTTCTCCCCCCTATCTCTCTCCATCCATATGATCCAAAATTGTCACTCTATGTAATCAATGATATAAGGTCTAATATATTTTACATTTTATTTTTTTATTGTGAAATGAGTTATGGGTTTTGGAAATGAGGTATTGATAAGCCGTGGTATTTTCCCCTGGTCTTGTAACAAAACCTATTCACAAGTTAATAATATCTATGGTAAAATGGGGGTGACTATCCATGTTTAAGAATAAATTTATTGTAAGTATTAAGTTTTTATGTGCTTATTAATAAAACATAAATGTGATTATGGAATCATTATTACTCCCTGAAGGCATGACTCTAACAATCGATTTGTGTATTGATCATGACCAACGCAAATTATAATGTTTAAATTTGGAAAATAAATATTTTTTTCATTATTATTAAAAAATTAATTTTTAAACACTTGATCGGACCATAACTTGAAGCTCTTATTCCAATCTTTGTGCATAATTGTTTTCTTAAGATTTGCAGGGAAACTATCCAAAAATAAAATCTTTGAAAACAGATTACGCTCAAGTACCTCCCACCAAAATACCTTACACTCAAATAAATAACATATTTACCATGAATTACTTCCCACCATAGTTTAGGAAAGCCTTTACATAAAAAATGGATAGGAAACAGATGTAAATAATTATACTTACCAGGAGTTATTCCCACCATTATTTATGATTTCTTGTACAGTTATGTAGGAGTAAAACTATAAATATATAGACTTAGTAGTGGTACCACCAAAATTTATACAATTTCTTCTGCCTCAGGGAGTCATTTATTTATCCACTTCATATCTCAAATTATTATTTCCTTCAAAGGAAGACTATATTATGACTTTTAGCATTTACAATTATGTATACAATTTTTTTCCATAACATAATTTCTAACTTGAGTTGAGGCCTACAAAACAAAATTACAATATAAAAAACTGAATTTTATTAGTTTTATTACTTTTAACTTTTTTTTCTATTATTAATTTAGCCAAATCTAAATGGTTGCACTCATTCACTGACACTACAACATCTCCATCATACTGCACTCTATATTACTTTTACCTTTTTATTATTTTTTAATTGAGCCCACACACACACACATGCACACACACACACACACATATATACACAAACATTTGCACCTACACATCTCCCCTTATATTTGGTTAGACCGCCTCTCAGTGCAATTAAAGACCCAAAAAATTAGTGTTAGTTGTACACTAAATCTTGTACTTTGTTCAAGAAGATACACATCGAAAACACATATGGTTAGAGAATAATCTCTCCTTTTAAGTAAATTGATCGACTAGCTATTAGTTCAAGTTATGTTTAGAAAGATAAATTTAGCTATCAGTCATGTGTATGTCATGTGTATGTCAGCTAATATTAGTAGGATTTTTCGTAGTGGTTTTGAATCTTTATAATCTTGTAATCTAAAGGAATTGAATGAAGCAATTTATAGAGTATCAACTCATATTTGAGTGTCTTATTTTTGGGTTTAATTTTTTGTCCATCTATCATATTGGTATGTGCGAGAGAGAATTAAAGGAGTTAAAAAAAACCCTCCAACCACAGTCTGTAGAGCCGCCCATAGATAAAATTTGTTATTCATCCTAGTTGAATAATCCATGAGTAGTCACCACAACCATATTTGTTCCAAAGTTACACTAACAATAGAGAATTCATGCCTTCTAATTTTCATTTGAGATAGAGACCTCCATAGTTTGCAGGTTGATTTCTGGAGCTTTTTTGAGCCACAATATCAAGTAACTTACATGATCCCTAGTTGTAATCATAAATGTTGGAAACGATATCACTACGGGGTTAATCACTAGTGTCATTTTGTACATTTTTACTAGGTTTAACATATTTAATCAATCAACATTACATGAAAAAATACAAAAACATCATGAAAATCATCAAACGATGAGAAACAAGTATTTATGGTGGAAACCATGAAGGGGAGAAAAACCACCCTGGAACTTTGCTTTATTTTTCTTAATTATTCTTAAATATCTTTTACATTCATGTGCTGGCCCAAGTAGCTAGGAGCCACAACTCCTCTCTATAAATTCTATCTTTCACTACCAACAAGGATCCACCACCGCTAAAATGATTTTCCAGCCACTACTAGCTAACAAGCCACCATGTTTTGGAGGCCACAACGTCCATAATCACTATGGGTCATCCTTTCATACATTTTCAGATTGGGCCCAAATTATTACATCAACATAGACTTCTCTCTACAAAAAAACCATCAGTACAAGCTTATAAAAAAAATCTCTATTTCAAGACTCAACAACAACAACTGACTCAATATTCACTCTAACATAGCCCAAGAACCAATATCACAATCTCGTCCCTCTGACTCAACACTTAAACATACTCTCAACCATACATTAGACAACACCCTTAACAAATAATTCCTCAAAAATAACCCCTAGAAATAAACTCACTCAGCAATTTTAAGCCATAGCACCATATAAAAATACCTCTCACTTAACCATACATAATTCTCCCTCATAAACAGGTGTACATGGCATAAATAATAGTACATGGAATAGATGTCTCAAATATGAATCATACATATAAAGTATTTTCCTATATAGAGTGAATGAGAACTACAATGAGAAGACTCAAATCATCTATGGCATATGAATGATACAACAGTTTCCGAATAACCCCAAATTTATGATTCCTTTCAACACAACCTTATAAATAAAATCATAAAAATTCTCAGGAAATTCTACGCTTTGTGGCTATGTTACACAAACCAACACTTCAGTACATTTGTTCCAACATTTTTTCTCAATTATGGCTACCATTGACCCTGAAAATCACACTTTATACAACAAGAGGTTGGTACCACTCTACAAGGCTATACTTCTACTCAGGTGCACACTCATTCTGACCTATAATGGCACAACCACTCGTTATGTCATCCTCTACATACATAGAAAACCACACACTAACTGTTAGAGGTATATGCAACGTGACATATCTTCCACGAACTCACTCTGTCCTCGGCCTCTAACATGCACTGGGATATTCTTCAGATGCACAACATACTCGCAGTCTAGTCAACTTCAATGCTTAGTAATTAAATTATATCCACCCTACATCTTAGTTGTTCTTTGAATGAGATTACAACCTCACATAGATTTTATTCATTATTCATGTGTCTCTGATCGGTCAGCTACAAGAGATAATTTTCACACCATGCGAGTAAAAGGAGACCCATAACCACAAACATTTAACCTTGTTGTCCAAACTTCTAAATAAACAAAAGGAAACTAAATTATTGCATTACATGACAAAATCAAACAATCATTTAGAATTTTAATGCATTTACACCTTTATGTGACCAATTTGAACTCATTACACAATCAATTATCTTATGAAAATTGTAGATCAAATCAGTCACTTCTATCACTAGGAATTCCATGGGAAATTTGATTAGTTTGACCTTTTGTTTTCTTTTCTTCATTTACAGGCAATTCCATGAGCATTGAATGGAAATCCTATGATAGTGTCATTGGTATATCATGACAAGCCAATGATAATGCTCTGTGGATTCTCTAACAAGCCTGCCAAAACTTGATAATATTAGAAACCTAAAAGGATCACTAGCCAAATTCGTTGTCAACTTCAACACCATCATCATCCCACTACAAAGGATTAGTTCAATCGCTTGTAGTATCAACATCATGCCACAACAACACACTAAAAGCTTAGTGTCCACATCATCAAATAATGAAATAATCATGACTTGACATTGATGTTGACTTGTTGTAATGCCAATAATCTCCCCCTTTGGCATGATGGAAACCTCTTGCAAATAGACAACCATCTGGTCTTTCTCTCTCCTCCTTTGACATCAATGACAAAGGGTAACATCTTGTGAGGTAGATAAAACATGCCAACATGTTCTCGCAAAACCACTTATTAGCAACCGACATGCCAAAAGCATAATTTTCCTTCTTTATCTAAACTTTTAGCAAGGAATACAACCCAACAATAAAAATTGTCCATTCTCAACATGATAATTTTTATCAATACATTGGTAATACACATTAATACTTATTTTTCATACATCTTCAATCACAAGGTGAATAATCAGTTGGTCCTAGTGAATAACGTGTTATTAACAACATTAATAAAATCCCTCATCAACAATAGTTTTCTCAACAATATTTCAAACCTTGGTAGAAACATTACACTAACACAAAAATAAGGTTGATTCAACTATACATTAACAATAGAAGTGGGTAACAGACTCTAAACCTTCTATGAAAAAAATATGACAAAGCATAACTTACGAGAATACAATAAACTTGCAAGGTTTTTTTAGCAATACATCTCCTCATCAATATAGCATTATATCATCAATGAGGCTTAACGACATACAACTATAGTTCTTCTCAAGACTTCATACTCCTACAACACAAACCCTAACTCTAGATAACAAGCTAGCAAGCATCATAACATGACTCATCATCATCAACATATATTCAAATAATCAACATATGAAGTAGTGAAACAACATTCTCTTGAAGCAGTAGCAAAAAATTATTCACAATCATCCATTATGTCACAAAATATTTTTCAATGACACAACAAATACTAAAACCCTAAGTTTATCTCAATAATCAATAGCTTCTGTGAGTGGACAAGAAGTGCATCAAAATTCTAAGTTAACACGAATTCATAGTGGAGAGCAACAGATCTTTTCATCGAAGAGGTCATCATTCACAACATATCTATCTTTCACAAAAACTGATCAACATACTAATTAACACACGATACATGATAAAATATCAAATAAACACATTAAAGGAGTACAAATATTTTTGCAACAATATAGAATCTTATTCCATAAAGCAACAAGAATAAGGGTTTTGCCATGCAAACCTTAGCTACACAAAATCCAATGCACATTCTTTCTTAACTTGGCCAACTAAAGCATCATCATAGATATCCATAACTTTTTCTATTAGGATATGCTCAACCAAAAGGAGCATTCATAACCCCTGCATGAGAAGCTCATACAAATGTTGTCTTTTCCCTTTTCTACTAGCAAGGGCTCATAATGCCAACAATCAATTGTTGATCCACTAGAAGCATTTGAGATACTCCGTGTGGACATGTGACATATTTTCATGATCTCCATGCCTTGACAACTCTCTAAATGAGAATTTCATGCTCATATTCATATCATAAATTCTAAACAACTCATCAATCGCAAACCTTTTATCAAAACACAGATCACTACAATCTTAGTAGATTCAACACTAGTAACAAAAAATTCTTCATAGCATAAGCCCGATGCCAAAAAGATGGTCATCAAAAGACCAAATTAACACAATTTATGGCAATACAAATTTTTGTCACAATCTGGTCATAAATCCTAGCAACATATATAAATCAATAACACAAACTTAGAATGACCTTACAATATAATCTGCCATCATATACAACACTGACTACATCAATCAAGCATGTAGTAGAAAACCCAACTCGCACTTGATTAGAACCTTGAACAGACACATTACTTCATATGCTTGGTTACCATGTCTAAACCAATAACTATCAAGCTAAAACAAAGATGAATTAATGATTTAAAAACAAACCTTCAAACCTTGTCCACCTCCTTCCAAACATGCCGATTTTTCTACACACAATGCTTCTGCTATGCTTGCACCTTCAATGATCCTTTATGAAATCCCAAGATGATACCATATGATCCCCTTTACACCATGCAAGCCTCAATTTTTCATAGAAGTCTCTTACTGCTCCTTCCAAACTTTGATGGGCTAATGTCTAACATGTGCACCTATTTTTGGGTTCTTGTCTACATGGATTTGAATGACCTTCACCTTTTGATTTGATTCCTTAAAGAAACTAGTAAACTTGCAATATTTAGAAATTTGGCCAAGATTGTTAGGCATATAATATCAAATGTGGCAAAGGGGAAACATATGCATATATTCTATTTCTAATATGCCTTACATTACTACATGAGTAAAAATAGCCATAAAAATAATTGTTGTACCAGATTGTAGATGATCTTTGTGATCGGAGAAGTCTTCCTTTACTATTTGCTTGATAGGGATTTTTATTTGGCTACATATATTTATGTATATTATAATAGGAATATTTTATCCTTTTAGTTATGAAATTCGTTGCAATGTGTCCAAGTTTATGAAAAATTAAGCACTTAATAGATCTTAAGAAAGGTACAAAGGATTTTCTTGATGAAGGTACTTTTCTCGGCTCCTTTCTTGACTACTTATTTTGCCCTTTGTTCTTGCTTGCTTCCTTGCTAATAATGTTGCTACCATGCTCTAATTTAGAGTTTTTGAAAGCTTATTCATCATCTCTTATAGTTTCATTGATCTATATTTTCTATTTTCTAATTCTTTTCTTGTTGAAAGTACTTCAACTACAAGTTTTTTATGACGACTAACTCCTTCTTTAAGTTTCCTTCCCATTACATCTTCGATTCTCCTTTACTCTTCTACCCCAGTTTTTAATATAATAGTTTCTTATTTGAAGACAAATTCCTTCTCATCAAACATTTCAAGTGACCTTTTTTTCTTTTTTTCTCAATTGTGAGCCTTTCAATCTCAACTTCAAGTGCCACAATTCTATTATGCTTTTCATCTTCAATATTTTATGATCTGATTTATCCATCTAACGACCATTTTCCTCTTCACTTGGAAAATCAATTTCAACTAACACGTTATCATCCTATAGCTTGGTATTATCAAGATCATCATCATCATCATTGTTTGTAATAGTGTAAAGTCACGTGACCGCTCAGGTTACCATTAAAGGGATGGGGTAGTTACTTTTGTTTTGTTAACTCTGTGTTAGTAAATGCATGTTTATTATATATATATATATATATCTATATCTATATATATATATATATATAATAATAATATATATAGATTATAATATATATATGATATCTATATATATATATTCTATGCCTGCCAAACATCCAACGAGCCTTCGCTCTCTGCATTACCTAATTTCCTTCCAGGTGGGCCCCACCGAACACGTCACCTTGCTTACCCTCTCCTGGCAATTCCAAAACTACACACTTGGTTATCCACCATGCTCTCTATTCTGGTTTTGCATGGACAATGGGCTCCTCTTACTGTCTCCTCATAGGCCCAATCTTGTCTATCGATCACTGCTACTGCTCGTTCACATTTTCTAGACGCATCATCTTTTGTGATGACTCTTTACTCAATCAAGAACACAACATTGGGATAACCTTGTTGTGGTTCCTCTCTCTACCACTGAGAGCTTTTTGAGGCTTGCGCAGATTTCCATGAAACTAACCCACATCATCATGTTCATTCCCTTATGGAGTACTACCTAAAAGTTCCCTTTACTTCCGTTTATGTTTCAATTACCGGGATTGCGTGATGGTGAGGCTATATGGCCTCTTTTTCATTGGTTTGCCACAGCCACATGCCATTTCATCCTGCTTCCTTCACCCTCAAGCCTCCTATATGGATTCTATTTATTCTGCTAGGGTCCTATCATCAAACTGACTTGGGAGGTGGGCTAGTCCATGACCAATCATGCATTATCGCAAGGGTGTAGGCCAAGCCACGTACCCTTTCTATGTCATCTTGTTAGGATACCCATGATGTTTTCCATTTCATCTCTTGTTCCTTCTTTCAGTCTAGATGTCTAGGATTTTGTGGGTTTTGGACCAACCCTCTAGCTAATAGTAACATTGATAAGTGCATTTCATAGTGCCACATCATCGTGTCATGTCATCCCTATGCTTTGAACTTGATTCTCCTTTTCTTGCACCATTAGAAATGTTCCAGGGAAAAGCCTCTGGGTTTTATCTCTAGGCCATGCTAGTCTCGTGGTTTACAACCTTGCATGAACCTTTCTCCCAATTGGGACATGTGGTGGCATTTCCACATCATCCACACTACTCACCCTACTCCTTTCCACGGACACCTTATGTGAATGTTCCCAGTGAGCCTAATAGGATGACCTCTCAGGTAGGTCCATCCCCAACCAACAACATAAATGTCAGGGTTACGTGGCCACCATCATGTCTCAAATTTTGCTATACCTGTTAGCCCCCTTTTTCCTCCCAAAAAATTCTTCCAATGTATTTCTTCTAGGTCACGCCATCACTGTCACGACCAATTGAGTAAGGGGAAATCAACTACAACAATTGAAAGTCTCGACAGCTAGGGAGTGATCTATGAAGGGATAATGTTACCTAAACTTGTCTTTTAAGTTTAGGCTTGGCCCATCTATTCTGAAAAACGTCTTTCCTTCTCATTCTCTTCCATGGTTTGACTAAGGGACTTCGGTCGTGCCTTAGTCAATGACTTAGGTGGGGATATCTATGCTCGCCCCAAGAACAAGCTATACAATAGCACTAACTTTCGAGAGTTACTCTTATCGAACATGGCTCTACCTCAAAGGTCCGAAATACCTCTAGATAAACATCAAGGCCATATGTTAAAACCAATTGTTTATTAAGGCATTCAATGGTGCTATTTCTCCTAATCTTGGCTGAATCTAACTCTAAGGAGTTCTTGGCCCACCTGCACTCTTGTTCTCAGTTAGGGAGTTTGACACATGCTAGCATAGGTTCTCCAATGACCATTACCTGCCATAGGCTTGGCATGGACTCCTAAGAGGTTTGCACCTTGTCTTCCACACATTAACAGTGCCAAAATCCATTTTGAGCTTGTAAGCATCTCCATGGAGATATGAAGAGCTTTGTAGTGCCTCACTAGTGACACTGGGATGCCAACAAAAGATATCCAACCTTCTGAGAATGCGAAGTTGAAGACCATTTAGGTAAATTTGATGGCCTATCTGGCCCCAAGGGAAACATCCCTCAATGTTAATACAATTTCTATTGCTAGGCAAAGATTCTTGTAACACAAACAAATAAATGGATGTAAGTTAAAGTAGACCCTACTAAGTTGATGGTCTTCAATGTAACTATTTTATATAAATAAATGGTCTTATGAGCCCACTATTTCAAATTTTATTCCAAGCTCTTATGGATTTTGTTGCGGCATTCAACATGACCTTATGTTACTCTATTATTCATTTGTGTGTTTTTCTTAGTACAGTTAAGCTTTTCATTTAGAATAAGGTTTATCACAATGTTATAACCACTAATCCTTATTACCATGTGGTTCTTTGCATATTTCATACATTAAATGTTCTGTGTTCAACATCATTAAGGTTAATCACACAACATTTTTATTTTCACATTAAGAAGTTTCAAATTACTTATTTCATTATCAATGCCATTCATTTACAAAATAATTATACACATAGATATGTTATACATGTCATTCAGTGACATCACCCCATGGAGGGGTAACCACATGTTCAAGAATTAACACCACAAATGCAATACCAAAAAATGAGAACCATTATAGTCATAAATGCATCATACATTCATCAACAGATAATAATTATAAGAAGATACTTATCTTTGAACTTGCAAGGAAAATAAGTCTCCACTCAACCATTTATAGTTGTAGCCACACTTACTTGCATTAGCCACCACTGGTCCAGATTCCAGAATCTAATGGGGATGTTTTCTTAAGGGATTAAGACACTAACTATCAGCTAAAACATGGACCTCATAGGACCCCTTTCCACAATCCCACTAGCTGAATGACACTTCTTTTGTCAACACATTGAGTCCAAATGTAATCTAACTCACCCCCCAGTGCACTCACAATGATTCACCCCCTCCTAGGGAGTCTAGAATCCATTGTTCAAAAGTTCAGTAACCACAAGTCTTCAATCAGGTCTTCCCTTGGTGCTACTTTAGGATGACCTCTTACCAAGCTATTATAGAGCTCAAAATTCTACTATCTCAACCCACAATTTCCATGGGACCCATGTTGTTATAGGGCTCCATAAATTCCATCCCGACCCACAACTTCTAGGGACCTAAGTTGTTACAGGGCTCGAGAGACCTCTCTCTCAACCCACAACCTCTAGGGACCCAAGTTGTTATAAGGCTCTAGGGATAATATCTCCAACCATATCCTTCAGGGTACCTAAGTTGTTATAGGGCTCCAGAGACTAGTATTTCAACCCACAATCAATAGGGAGCTTGAGAAATAATCCCCTTCTCTCCTCTTCTCTTCCCTTCAAAATTTCCTTCTCATTTTCTCTCACTAGATGCTTGAACTCCTATCTCCCTTATTTTTTTGCCTCTTATACCCTTTGAATTCTTCTAGCCTTACCTTTGAATGAGTCCTCACACTGTCTTTTCCTCATTTTTTGTTTTTTGTTATGTCCTTGTCGACCTGCAACATGTAGTCTCTCTTCTAGACTGTTTGTGCTCTTACTCTTTCCTTGTTGTTGTTTCTCAAGCAACATGGGCTTGCTTACTTTCTTTTGTAGCCCATTTAATTTCAAGAACCAGTCTCTTAAATTCCTGCACCATCCAATCTCTAACGGTTGTCTTGCAATTCAGGATTCTTACACAGGAAACCACAAAATCCTAAGTAAGCAATTCGCCTCCCGAGCTCTAGAATCTGTGTCCGTTTTACTCAACCCCCTTTTTCAAATTTCACATATAGAAAAATATTTACGATGTATTTAAAAGAGGACCATGGGTGGGGTTTTACAATATCCTCCCCCTTGAGGGAACACTGCCCTAGATGTTCATGTGCCCATATGAAACACCAAAAACAAAGCACAACACATATTATTTCATGGAGATTTATATAAAGTGCTTTATACAGTATGTACAATCACATACAAACTTGCTTAATCCAGTAAACAAGAAGAGATAATTAAATTTCATATCCTCGCTCATTTCCCACATGGCATCCTCTGGCCCAAAGTGCTTCCACTACACATTGACTTGCTCTATGGCTCAATTTTGTAGCATGAGACTCCTCATATCTAGAGTGCACATTGGCTCTGACTAGAACTCTCCCTCTAGTTCAACCTATAACATAGACAAATCAATCACAAGATTAGATTCTTGTACATATTGTTTAAGTAAAGAAACATGGGAAACATCACAAACTCGAATTGAAGGAGGTAAGACCAGTCTATAAACCACTGGTCCAAGCCTCTCAAGGAATTCAAATGGCCCACAATAGAATGGTGCCAACTTGGGACATGTTCCAATCCTCAGGTAACTCTTCTTGGGCTTAATCCCCAAATAAAGGTGTCCCCCAACTTGGAACTCTTGGCGCACTCTATGTTGACCTGCACAAATTTTTTGCATATACTATGCCCCTTTCAAATTTTGTTTTATGATAATAGACTTCCTACTCCATATCCTTGAGAATATTAGGCCCTACATGTACCCTATTCGCTAGATCACTCCAACTAATAGGATTGTTGCAACACCTGTAACAACTTTATCGACTTTTGGTATCTATTGTTTTATCTGAATTCCACAAGTGGGAGATATTCTTCCCACTTCTTGAGCTAATGCGTCGCATATATTCTTAACATGTACTCAAGGATTCTGTTAATCCTCTTTGTTTTCCCATCTGTTTGTGGATGATAGACTATACTAAATTCCACTTATCTTACCATTCTTGCAAATAGTTCCTTCTAAGACCTGGAAGTGAAACTGACATCTCTTTCTAACACAATATTCTTAGGATGTCATGCAGCCTCACAATATTCTTTATGAAGATTTTTTTCAATGTCACTAGAAGGATTAGTGAATTTGACTGCTACAAAATGACCAGCCTTGCTGAAATTATCCACCAATATCATGATTGTGTCATGCTGCTTGGACATTTTATGAAATCCTATAATGAAATCCATAGAAATCAACTCTCACTTCCATTCGAAAATAGGGATAGGGTGTAATAATCCTACCAGATACTTACACTTGGTCCTCACCAGTTGGCATTCTATGCACTTTTCCATGAAATCAACCACTTCCTCCGTCAAATTCAACTAGTATTAGTTCTTTTTAATAGTTGTCACAGTGTTTTGACACCCTCGGTGGCTTGAATAACGCATAACATGAAACTCTTTCATTATCAATATTCTCATTTCATCAATATTAGGAACATAATTTCTTCCTTCGAACCTAATTAGGCCACCCTCAGTGAGGTGAAAATCTTCATCTGTGCCATTTTGCAAAAAAAATCTTTCAGTTGCCGACATTTCTTATCTTGTAGTCTAGCACACATGATTCTTTCTATATGATCTATCATATATGAAATTATAGCTACAACGTGATTTACTTAGATTATTTTGCTCAAATCATCAACAAACTTGTTTTATTTACCTTTCATGTACTTGATTGCAAAGTCAAATTCACTAAGTGTGGCCAGCCATATTGCTTACCTATCCTTATTCTATTTCTCGAACAAATAGTTGAGCCCAATATGATTTGTCATGGGCATGAATTTCCTACCAAGGAGGTAATGCCTCCACATTTTTAAGGCATGAATGATGGCAACCAATTCTAAATCATGTGTTACATAATTTACCTCATCCTCATTTAAATCATTAGACTTATAACATACAACTTTCCCTTCTTGCCTTATGATTCCATTGAGTACCTCCTTATAGTAATCTATACACACCACAAAATCCTTGTCAGGACGTACAATTCTCAACACTGGTGCATTGGTGAGCAACAATTTTAAATGCTCAAATATTTCTACACATTGTGCAGACCACTCAAATATTTTCCCTTTTCTTCGTAGGGTTGTAATGGGATGGCCTATGTTGGAGAAATTCTGGATAAATATCCCATAATATCTTTCTATTCCCATGGATAATCTAATTTCATCCGCTTTATTTGGAGTTTACCACTCCATTATGGCTTTGATGTTTTCAGGATCAACTAATATTCCTTCCTTGGAAATAATATGCCCCAAGTAATGTATTTGTGACTGGAATAAGTCACACTTGCTAAGATTTGCATAAACCTTGTGCTCTCCCAACAATTGTAACACTATAGCCAAATGTTTCTCATGTTCTTCTTCTTCCATTGAATACACCAATATGTCATCAACAAATACAATGACAAACTTATCCAAATAAGGAAATAACAGACTATTCATTAGGCACATGAATGTGGAAGGGGTATTGGTAAGCCCAAAGAATAACACTACAAGCACATAGTACCCATGCCTTGTTATGAAAGCAGTTTTATGAATGTATTCTACCTTGATCCTTACTTGATGGTAGCCTGACCTGAAGTCAATTTTGGAGAAAATTGTTGCTCCTCTCAGCTAATGAAAGAGAACATGAATCCTTGATAATCAGTACCTATTCTTGATGGTTACCTTATTTAACTACCTATAATCAATGCATAATCTAACTATTCCATCTTTGTTCTTTACAAACAATACCAATGCTCCCCATGGGGATGAAATATGCCTTACATAACCCTTAGCTGCAATTTTAGCTCAACCAATTCTGGAGTGCTCATTTTATATAGTGTCTTAGATGTTGGTATTTCTCTAGGTACCAACTCAATATAGAAATCTATCTCTGTGTGAGGAGGTAATCTAGGAACCTCCACTGGAAATACATCTATGTACTACTGCAAAACAAGGTACTTTTGTAGCAATTCAGCTTCCTCATCTTCTATTTCTCTGTAGGTTTCCTCATTCTTGGAAACTTGCACTGAAAATAAGATGCATCCTTTTATATTGTTGTGTTTGGTTTGCATATTTTTTATTAACCCTACTAAAATGTCCTTTTTCCTACTGTGCAACACTCTTTTTTTCCTTTCTCATCAAAGCCTACATCTTGTTTTCTCATTGTTACAAATCCATTTGGGCACATCAACCCCAAATTACAGATCGATACTATTAGGGCCCATCAACTCCTAATGTAGTTGTTAGACGCCCTAAAGAACTTAGTCATTAGAATGCCACACTTCCCAAGACGTTCCATCACTAAAAACATCCAAAAACTACCTCTAAGACGATCAGCGCAGGTAGGCCTTCATTAGGGTGCACTACAATGCAAACCATACATTGACAGGGTGCTATGCAACGCACTTGGTGCCTCTTTGGCCTATGCTGGGAGAATTTGAGTGAAATTCCATGAGGGTTTGAAGATTCCTTATCCATTGGAAGCCTCTAGAAGTTTCTCAATGCCACCTACTCCTTTGAGTTCGCATTTGGATGAGGAAGGGAGTTAGGAAACCTTAATCCCCTATCCCTTCTTCCATGGAACTGATTTCTAAATTTAGAAAGGGATTCATTATCACCATTGATGGCATAACCTCCTTCATTCACCTATAAAAATATCACTCATCTAAGAGATCATGGGCTGGAAATTATTGAAATGTAGGGAGATGTTGGTGATATGAGATTAGAATTGAGTGCAAGTATTGTTATAGTGTTGAAGTGTCTTACTTGTCTTGAGGTGAAGAGGATAGGATTGAATTGGAAGAGTGTTGCTAGATCAAGCACATATGGGTTGTAATTCTTCCTCTTACCAATAAAGTCTTGAAAAAAATTTCCCTTATGCTTGTGTTATATGTTGATGTTTTCATATGTATATCATGTTCTCAATTCCATGTTATTTATAAGCAACAGATCATTATCATTTGCTCTGATGGGTTCTTGTTTCTGTCTATGTGCAGGTACTTCTCAAGCAATTTAAGTACGGGAAAGAGCAATGAAATCGGTCAAGGGAGATAAGGAACAAGCAGAAGATACAGTTGGGTTCTCTGTTCTCTTATTTTATCTATTGTTTATAGGAAAGGTAGAGATTACTTTGTCTATTGTTTCTAGACCTACTACTAAGTCCAGAGGGTTAGGCGTTCGTCCAAGAACACTAAATTTTCCCAAAACAAATTGGCGACTCCACTGGGGATGAGATTATCTATCTGATTAGCTTATCCACCTCCTTAGACACCTTGACATACTTTACTTGTTGTAATTCAGCCTTTTGCATTGAATTTTGCTCAAAATTTGAGGTTATATGACTCGTTACTCTCCTCACGGGAATCAACATAGGCTAGGCTTAGATACAATGCTCTATAGTGCAGCTAAGCCTTCTTTGACCTGCCCTGATTAACAAAGGAATATCCTAATCAACACAGTTTGGCTCTCTTTGTCCTGCACTAATTAGTGCAGATAGGCCCTTTTTGACCTGCACTGATCAATATTGAAATCATTGAAATCAGCGCATGCTTTAGTGAGAGATAGTGCTATGCAACACAGTTAGCCCCTCTTTGACCTATGTTAATCAACCTTAGGTTAAATTCCCACCTTTGGATTGAGTTTTTGCCAAAATTCATCTGATTTCTTTCTTGCTGAATATTAATGATGTATTATCTATGAAAATAGTCTTTTCATCTCCTTAGCTAGCCCTAATTTGATTGGATCGATTAATTTTTATTTAATATTTTCTTTGTCATTATCAGTCTATAGTCAAAGTTAGTTTTTAATCGATTAACCTTTAGCAAAAGAAAGTGTCATAAAATCGTCTTTTCCTTCAAAAGTTGAATTGTCATCAAATCTTCATTCATAAAAGATCGATTGGTTGATATGAATTTATGGTTTGTCTTTTTGTTGAAAGTGTCGTAATTCCTCATTTCTTTGAATTCAAAAGTGTCTTAAATTCTTCCTTTCCCTGAAAATAAATTGTCACAAAATCGTCATTTTTATGAAAATAGATTTTTGATCGATTCTGCATATTTCCTTTTTGTTCGTCATAAAATTAAGGGATTTGAAAAGAAAAACATGCATTTTGCGTATTAAAGTTTGTGATTGCTTGAATGGTATGGTTTAGGGAATTGCATCTAGTTTGTGCTCTTTGTTGATTGATCAAAAAGTGCTTCTTTGCTCTATTCCTTGTAGCTAGGATTTTCATTGTTAAATTGAATGGAAAGAATGCTTATCATATTAGTTGCATTTTAGGAATTGAAAACATACATCACATGGTGAACCTTCAAAGGAAAATTCTAAAGAAGATTAACTTAAAATTTATCTGAATTTACCTAATGGAGCATGGTCACCTAACGAAAAAAGATTTAGAAGTCTAGGCTAGAGACGAGTTCTGACATCGTAAAACAAAGTAGTTGTTGCTAACTTGTCTGCAATACATCCCGAGTGTGATACCTCATTCCATGTACGTGAGTATATTGTAGCTCATCCACGTACCTTCACATATATAGGGTGGTGTTACAGTACGTAAGTTATCTGGAAACGCTCTTAATGTGCGGTTTTGCATTAGACAACGCTTATACAGATTGGGCCTCCACGTACTTTCAAGTATATATGCGAGGACAAATCTAGGTTGTTATCCATCCTTAGGTAACAAATTTGGTCGCCTTGTACACTGTGATACACCGAACACAACAATAGGGGAGATTGCCTACTCGTACTTCTTGGTTCGCCTGGAGGTATTCTACAGTTCATAGTTGCTTGGTAAACCTTTTTACCTAGATTATCCCTCTTTTGTTTTGTTATGTTACTTTGATTAAAATAAAATTAATTTACTGTGGATAACGTCCTCCTCGCTCCCTACTTAGTTGATCTTAGGTTGAACATATGGCGATAAATCAGGAGTTCACCAATCAAGGAACTCCTTTTGATGGGAATCCTAGTCTTTTTCCTTCTTTTGGAAATATTAGTGATCCTTATATGGCCACATTGTCCCTTCTAGGATTTACCATTGGCTTGCGAGTATGGTTGTTTTCAACCTCCTTGGTTCAAAATGTCATGATTTCTCCGTAATCGAGTACACCTCCAACTGGACAAAATCAACCTCTAGTTGATCCTACATTTGACCCTTTTCCTTCTTCCTCATTTGTTTCTCCCTCCCCTTCTTCCTCTTTGCCTAGCGAAAGTATTGGTACTAGTAACCAGGTGGCTAAGAAGAAGAAGAAAGGGAAGAAGAAGAAGAAGAAACAAATTCAGCAAAGGGGCAACCAAGCAACCATTGCTTTGAATGCAACATCTAATGAGAAAGCATCCATCAAGCCTCACAAATTTTGATATCCATGCAAAATTTGTACGAGTGACCATCTTCTTTGAAATTGTCCTGATATTCCTCATATCCTAGAAGAATGGTCTTCCCGTTCACATCATCCTGTGTCATCAAATTCTGGAGATCTTGCTAGTGACACACCATCAACTAGTGATAGTAAAGTTTATGGAAACAAGGGTAAAGTTAAGTTTCCCTATAGGTTATGTCAAGGTAATCACCCCATTCACCTTTGTCCCTATCTGGATGAAGCCAATAAAGTATTGGATAACTGTCCTACTTCACTGCAACAACTTCCATCTGGTTACACCAAACTCTCCCTAAATCCTTCATTAGTTGATGAATTCACTAACAAAAATCAACAGTTGGTCAGAACCACTCTCTCTGAAGGTGAATCATATGAGTCTATACCTGACCCAAACCAACAGGTTGAGGTAACAGTTGACCCGATGTCACCTTCAGCAAATCGTACCTTTCCCGAAGAGAGTGAATATGAAACCAATGAAGTTCTTTCTGTTTCTTTAGATTCTAATGAGCTTGGGGGTAGTCCTCCTATTCCATCAAGACAGGAGGAAAATCCTCCCACTCTCATAACTCCAAGGGTTAATTCTCCCATTTCTACAGTACCCCATCCAAGTAGTCTAGTCACTTCCTTTGATTGGAATTGAATGGCTGGATTCCATCTTCCTTCTTATGTGCCTTTCGAGATCATAGTAAAAGTTTGTAATATGATTGTATCGGGTACTATTATATATGAAGGTGGTATCCTTTCCTAAATTTCTTGGCAAACGCTCGGTTCGCCACCACTTTTGCCAGTTACCTAGAATCTGTTGGCATTTAACAGAGGAACCAGACGACCATTAGGGATCCTTCCATAATTACTTATTACTTTGGGAGGAAAATTTGCGTTTTTGAACATGATGGTAGTCCCAAGCCCTTTATATTACAATTTACTTCTAGGGCGTGACTATGTTTATGACATGGGAGCTATTATTTCAACACTCTTTCGAGTGATTTTTTTTTCACATGAAGGCAGAATTGTCGTCGTTGACCAAATTTCATTTCTCGGTCCAAATATGGCTCCTATTCAACAATCTTCCCTAAATGGTCCATTTATACCAATGGTATCATCGCCACCACGGGTTAATTATGTGGTAACCTGTTCCATACCTACATCAAGTGACGATCAATTCGGTGATGTTGTACATCATGTACTTGGGGCATTGGAACTAGATCTCTCCTTCATGACCTCTTATGAGTTGTGATTGAATCCGAGGATAGTTCATTTTCTTGTGTCAACCTTGTTAACAGATGAAACAAAGGCACATGAGGAGAGTTCCTTGTCTTGTTTCAACCTCGTTAAAAAATGAAACAAGGGTCCATGAGGATAGTTCTTTGTCTTGTGTCAACCTCGTTAAAAAATGAAACGAAGAATCTGAGGATAGTTCTTTTATTGTGTCAACCTCATTAAAAAATGAAACAGGTCAATGAGGATAGTTCTTTTACTATGTCAACCTCATTAATAAAATGAAACAGCTCCTATGAGGACAGTTCCTTGTCTTGTGTCAACCTTGTTAAAAAATGAAACAAGGGTCCATGAGCATAGTTCCTCGTTTTGTGTCAACCTCATTAAAAAATGAAACAAAGAATATGAGGATAGTTCCTGGGCTTGTGTCAACCTTGTTAAAAAATTAAACAAGCAGTATGAGCATAGTTCCTTGTCTTGTGTCAAGCTCGTTAAAAAATGAAACAAGGAATCTAAGCAGAGTTCCTTGTCTTATATCAAGCTCATTAAAAAATGAAACAATGTCCCAAGTTCCAAGTCAAGTCTTTGATTAGATCTCGTAAAATCCAAGTCGAGTCTTTCACTTGATCTCGTAAAAGGACCTTCATCGTTCCACCTAATAGCCACGAGTAGTCTACTTAGGTGAATGCAATGAAGCTTGGGGGGCATGCACCTAGTGGTAAAGTTAAGTTTCTCTATAGGTTATGTGAAGTGAATCACTCCATTCAACTTTGTCCCTATCTAGACGAAGCCAAAAGCGTGTTGGATAACCGTCCCACTTCACCGTAGTGACTTCCATCTGGTTACGAAGACTCTCCCTTTCATCATGATAGGGACATGTAAACTGAATCTAGGCATAGTTTTTCATTTCAAGCTTGTGTAAACATGAAACTGAATTAAGCATAGTTCCCTATGGTTCAAGCTTGTGTAAAAGTGAACCCATTTCCATTTTTAATCCTTGTGATTTCCATTCTATCAGCCTTTTTTTTCAGATGAGCCTTGGTTATTTTCATCCCATCACCACCATCCCTTTGGCTGATCATATGGTTTCACTTGGTTATTTACCCTTTTTGAGGAACAATTGTAATGAGTCGTCTTATTAGCTAGCCTCTTCACATACATCAACATGTTTTGAGAAGTTCTCACATCACTGGAACCAGTTGCTACCCTAGACACCACTTGTTCCTCTAAATAGAGTCCTCTTTAAGCTCTTTTCAAACTCTCTAAACATGAAAAGATTACTGAGCGCTTGTCTTTTCCAGCGCGTTAACAGATTGCAAATGATATCTCTCTTGTATTATTTTATGCTTTTTCGGACTTGAGAGATTATTTTACGAAAAAGAACTTATGGAGTTTCCTTTTCGTCCATTTTCAAACTCTCTAAACATGAAAAGGATGGAGTTTTCCTTGTCATTAAACTCGTTAAAAACATCAAATAGTGACAAACTTGTCCATCTAGACAAGGTCAAGTTTCACCTTTGTTAGACTCGTTAAAGCATTAAATAGCGATGGATTCACCCGAAGGGTGAAATTATACAACAAGCATATGTTATCCTCCACTAGCTTGATAAAAAATATGTTAGATGATCCAAAAATACAATCTTATCATAAAATTAGAATAAAATAATTATTAATTTAATATATTAAATAAATAATTATTATTCTAGAATGTTTAATTATTTAGAATTAGTATATTGTAGTAACTAGTTATGACTCCAAATGTGTCGTATCTTAGGCTCTATTTTAGGAGATTTGTTAGCTAGTTAGTTTGAATAGCATTTACTGTAAATGGACACTTGTT
>APFE031589934.1:0-16909 GCA_000404065.3 Pinus taeda | reverse complement strand
TGGAAGGCAGACAGATCTACATAGGCTTTTGAAGCATTAATTGAAGGTAGTTGGCATCTAGCAGAGGGTTGTCTTTCTTCATATTCAAGTTCAACATAATTTAAAATGTTACTAGATGCAATAGCGAACATATCACGAAGGGGATTTTATTAAACAACGGACTCTTGTTCTTCAATATCATGGTATGAAATAGATTTTCTAATTGGATCCATTTTATAGAGTGATGTAAAGATGAGAACTAACCCATCGAATGAGACGCTACTGGATCTGATACCAAATTTTGTAGGAGCTTTTACAAAGCTTGCTACAGTGCTGCTACAGTGCTTACTATAGTTTCGCGCGCTTCACGTGCTTTGCTGCTGTTGCTGTCTGCTGACTTGGCCTTGCTATGTCTCTTCGTTTGTCCTCACAGATCAACCTCTGGTGAACTTAGTGCAAACCTACTCGGATCTTTCATGCTCTGTGACCTTACATACGGCTTCCTCAGCTTCCAACAGTCTAACATCCCTTCGAACCTTTGGTGAACCCCAAATGAACTTCGACTGAAGATTATGGGACAACTACTATACAGTAGCACAAATTAAATCACACAGTACTCGGAAGCGGAAAAGGAAATAACACTCTTTTATGGAATTTTCTAGATATAGATTACACTTGATTTACAATCTATTCATACAAAATTTTGTAGGTGCTTTAACAAAGCTTGCTACAGAGCTCGCTACAATGCTTGCTATAGTGCTGCTACAGTGTCGTGTTCTCCACGCGCTATGATGTTGTTACTCTCTGCTGACTTGGCCTTGTTGTGTCTCTTCATTTTTCCTCAGAGATCGACCTCTGGTGAACTTAGTATGAACCTAATCGGATCTTTCACGCTTTGTGACCTTACATATGGCTTCCTCGCCTTCCAACAGTCTAGTGTCCCTTAGAACCTTTGGCGAACCCCTAATGAACTTCAACTGAATATTATGGGACAACTACTACATAGCAGCACAAATTAAAGCACACAGTACTCGAAAGCGGAAAAGGAAATAACACTCTTTTATTGAATTTTCCAGATATTGATTACACTTGATTTACAGTCTGTTCATACCAGAGATGGACTATGTTCGCATTTACCAGACTGTTGCCACTCAATACTGAGATGGCTTAGTGGAGGCTACCTAGCGATTACACAGACTCTGTCTTTGAACATATACTCAAAACGCACATATAGATAGACACACTAATGATCTGGTCACTTTAGGTTCTCACCAGTGCTCTCACACTAATGCACGGGCTTCTCAGATCACCTAAAGACTTGAGTTCTTCTCATGATGCAAGTAGATCATACTGAATGTCTCCAGTTGCAGAGCAGGAGAAGCTCTCGACTTCAAACTTCCAAAGACACAATAAATCTGACTCTCGATGCCCCGAATGAGCCTAACTCTCTCCGTTTTATAGAAAGAAGAGGGGACAAACATCCAACCTTTGGGCCAGCAAGCTAGGTACGAAAGATTCTATCAATCACAGAGATGTGGTTCAATATCCACCAAAAGTCGGAGAAGTGCTCAGAGTTTTGTGACTAACGAATCTTTTTCCTATTACAAGATTACAATCAATCCTATGGAAATTAAATTATGTACAAAATCTATACCTTTTAACCAATTGAAGCCCACGAGGAAACTGGTCATGAATAGTCCTCATGACTAGACAACATAATTACATAGTGGAGTTTTCTGGATAAACCCATGGAAACCTTTTTATGAAGAAGGACTAGCACTGTCGGATGGTTTACCGAGAGCTGTGATTCTCTGGAACCTATTTCTGGGATAAATGAGGTCGTCCCGTGCTTTTGTTTAGATCCACTGAACTATCATAGGTTTATTCAACATATATTGATGCTTTATTTTAGTCATGACTAGCCATTCGTCATGCCTAGCCATAAATTGTTGTAGTATATGGTGATCTGGATAATTCAACAGATCATTTATTGTGGTACAAGCAATGTGAAAACAATCGACGGCATTTATGTAGTAGCATTTGTCACATGTCATCTAAAAATAACTTTCATAAAAGATTGGATCTGTAGAAATGCAATTTACTCCAAAATCCCTCCACCAGTCACCTAACCATCCTAAAAACTGATTTCTTTGCATGGACCTAATTGATCCAAATTTTAATTTTGTATAATGGATTTCTTCCTCTCCATCAACAATTAGGAGATCCCACCATATTTTTTTATAACCTGCATAATTAAAACAGTGTCAGGAAAAATAAGATTAGGATTATTTTGGGTCCATAAGATAGGAGAATTTTTGGTGATTGTCCAATCTGTGTTTCTGGTTCTGTTGATGACAAAATATCTGTGATAGATATTTCTTTGCCTTCCTCCTTCAAACCAGATCATTGCGATGTCCTGAAAATTATTTTGCAATGCTTCTTTTGCTTAATGAGCTACAATCATACTGCTAGTATACAGCATATCATGGATCCATTGATTTCCCTTGGAAAATACTCTTCTTTCAGGCACTAGGTGTAAAAGATCTGTATGTGGTTGTAGATCTGCATCTAAGACTTTTGTTTGTCTTAGCTGCGATGTTGGCTTCTAGTTTTCCTTGTATTCTTCCCAGCTTTGGTTTGCTCTGATAGTTCTGAGAACTTCTTGTTGATTGTCTGGTCCCATTCAGTAACAATAACATATACATGTTCTTGTTCTTGTATTCTCGGCTGAGAAAATCAGGTAGGTTGTTGTCTTTTCCTTTTATATGTTCTACTTCGAAATCAAAATTTGCAAAAAAGGCTTGCCATTTGGCAAATTTGGCTTCTCCAGGTTTCTTGATATTTTTACTAAGCACCTTTTGAAGGGCAGATGCATCTATCCTGAGAAGAAATGGTTTATTGACCAGATGGATCTCGAATTTGTCGATGCTATTCCATGCTGCTTTCACATCTTTTTCTATAATAGAATGTCTTTCCTTAGTGTGGTTCCATGTTTATGAAGCGAACTAGATACCCTGTTCTTCATTGTCTTTTTTCTGTTGTAATATACCCATCCGATGTTGCTGGCATGGGATTCTGGATTCTACAATCTTATACGTTGTATCAATGGAATAACGAATCTTCATGAGTTGGTGGTATGGGAATGGAAAGTATGTACGACATAGAAAGCAATCCCTAGACTACAATAAAGCAAAAACAACATTAACACTTCACTGGAATGTCGATTGGTTGGTTGTATGGCCATGGAAAGTATGTACGACATAGAAAGCAATCCCTAGGCTACTATAAAGCAAAAACAACTTTAACACTTCACCGGAATGTCGTTTACATTTCCCCACCAATGTGTATAGAACATTCCTCTTTCAAAAACATGACAAATAGCGTTGTAAATCCCTTATCCTCGTTTTAAATAATCATTTTCGTCATTGCACTGTTTTATTAATTTTCAAGGTTAAGCAGTTGAATACGTTATAAATATGATGAACCCACTGTCTAAACTCCAATAGCGTTAAAAATCTGATCCTCCTTTCGAATGATCCATGCACAATTCTATTAATATTCACTGGTTTTTAAGTTTTGAAATTTGTTTTATTTCCACTTTAATGTTTTATTTGTCAAAATATAGGTTTCAAAGTCTCACTTTTCATTGATATGTCTGTTAGAAAATTGGTTCGGTGACAAATATGACCAAAGTGTTTACTATATAAGTTTTGTAATCAAAATATGACTAAAAATTACAGAAGCGCTATTTTTTTTTTCAAACCGTAATTGGTGAGGTTTTGGAAGATTATGTTGAGAAAGAGTAGGCATAGAATTACAATGGCTATCAGTATTCACTGGAATAAAAAAATGTTTTTTTCTTGCTTATTAGGATTTATAAGAATCATTAGTGTGCTCTTAAGTGGAATATAAAAATGGTTTTTTGCTTCTTAGGATTTACAAAAATTATTAGTGTTCTCCTAAGAATTTAATAAGACGAATTAAATTCTTTAGCTACCACTCTAACTATTATATCTTGACAATCTACAATTTGTATAGATATATTTCTATTTAAAAATTTATAATAAAATTTTATTATATAATATATATAATATTTTATTTTTATTTCATTATATATTTTTTAATATATTTTTAATTAGGAGCATAAAAATTAAAACAGCTTTGAAGTGTGTGAAAATCAAATATGATAAAGTTTTACATGGGCAATAATTTTATTTGAGGTAAGTATTCTTATTTTTATTATAGAAGTTTATAATAAATATATTTTAGATTTATATTTTTTTATTTGTTTAAAATTTTATGTTTATTTATTGGAATTGAGATTTAAAATAATGTTTCTGAAATATAGGATTTTTAAGATTACATTAGATATAATTATTTCATAATTGTTTATAACAAGGGGAGACATTTTGTACTTACTGAATTAGATAAATTAATTGTTCACCAAACCCTTTAATTAAAATATTTCGACTAATAATTATAAAAATTATGTTAAATAACTTTTGAAAAACATATTTAAAGAATATATATGTTTTTTAATTTAAAAAATTTGTATAAAGATAAAATTAAAAAGCAATAAGTTATTTTTGATTAACTTTTCTTCAACTATTTTTTTTCAATAAGAAAAAAAGCTTGATAATATTATATAATATTGTTTCCAAATACAAATAGTAAGATAGAGAGGCTATGTCATGTGGCCCGCTATATACAGTAAATGCAAATAACACTACAGAATAAAAAATACTAATGTTCTAAATACCAATCATATTTAGATTCTATGGAGTGGAAACATACCTACAACCAGCGATATTAGAACCTAAAATACATGTATATTTGACAATAATCTGAAAGACAGGTTCATGAAACATAACAGGGCATGTAGGAAGATCATTATATACCCAGCAATGAAAATTCATGTATTTGATGCGAGACGTTCCCCACTGATATGATCATATTCCATTATCCAGACTGAGTGAGGAGCCCTTTCTTTGATAGTTCATTCATGAGAATATTCTAGGATTGGTCGATATGTTTGATGGAGTAATCCTTTGTAGATTTCTAGATAGAAGAGATTTTGTTCATCCATCCAGAAAGATTGAGATTTTTTATGACAATATTACCAATTACATGGTCTATTATGAGTTTTGAGTCTCCAGAGATCTGCAAGGAATCAATATTAAGGAATGTATAGAAAAGAAGAAGACCATATAGAGCCATGGATTCCGCTTTATTGTTTGTCCCTTCAGCCCCGTTCCAATATATTGCAAAACGTCGATCCTCCTGAATACTAATGGAAACTCCACACGCACATATTCCATTTTGCACAGCCCCATCAAAATGCACCCGAGGATATACCAACTGGATAGCTATTTTTTCCTTTGGCTTTACATTAACCTGCTGAGGAATGGACGATAGAAGAGAATAATACTGGGAAACGATATGGTCAAAAACAAATTTGAAACTCTCCTTTCTGTCTTGGAATATAACCTTATTCCTCCATTTCCAAATAAACCAAAAGACAATAAGAGGGATAGGTCTCCAAATCACTTTTTGTATACTCCACCATATAAAAGCTTCTTTAATAGATGAATGTTCAATATAATTGAAACCAATATAAGTGGCCAAGTTCTTCCAAAATTCCTGAGAGAGTGCATTTTAGAAATATGTGAAAATTGAATTCTTCCTCAAATTGGCATATAAAACATATAGCAGGACCATACCAGTTCCTCTTTTGCAGGCTGTCACAGGTAAGATTTTTGTTGTGAAAAACAAGCCATGAGAATAAAATGATCTTGTAGGGGCACCCAGGTTTCCAAAACAAGTATGTGAAGATGTTATCGGATCGTGGCTAATGGTCATCTAAAAGTGATAGATATATATCTTTTACATACACATTCATCTTCCCTCCCCTACCCGTCCAGACAATGCCATCCTCATCTTCAGATCTGCATAAACCCCTGTTCTTCATTTTCCAGATAATATGATTCCATTGTGATGCCAATAAGCCATTTAGTCCTAGTTCATTAGCATTTTTCCGGTTGGGAATAACACCCTGCCACTTGTCAATAACCTGTGCCTAGTAGAAAATTCCTTTTTGATGCAGGAAATGTAATATTAGAGGAGGAAATGGAGAAACTTCTTCTCCACCCATAATACGATCAAGACCAATTATAATGTTGTTTCCTGTCTAAAAGCTCCACACAAGGTTATTGAAGAAGAACTATTGAATCTTATGGAAGGTCCTCCATATAGTATATCCTCGAATTGACCCTATTGATCTATTCATGTACCAGTAAGAAATATCTTTGTTTCCCATGTATTTCAATTTGATAGATTTACTCCATATACTATCCCCTAATACAACCCTCCATAATGATTTACACAACAAAGCAAGGCCAAACTTTCAAAGATCCATGATGCCCCAACCACCCATCTTCTTTGGAAGGGTAAGGTTTGATAGCTTAGATAGGTGGAATTTTCTTTTTTCCTTATTACCCCCAAATATAAATTTTGTTATTAATTTATCCAGATTATGTATGACACTTGCCAAAATATAAAATAAATGGGCCCAATAAACCAATAGTTGTGCCAGCACAGATTGAGTAAGAATCATCCTCCCAGCCATTGAGAGACATTTATATTCCAAACCTGAAATTATTTTGAAATATATGTTGAGAATCCACGTCCAATCTATCTTTGTATATCCTAATGGTTTCAAATGGAACCCCAAGTATTTCATGCCCTCTTTAATAGATTTTGCTTGAATATTGAAAATATGGGACAGATAATCAATTACTTCCATATTTACATCCCCATGATGAAAAGAAGATTTACCACCATTTATAAGAAGTCTAGTGGTTCTTTTAAAATTTTCCAAAATTCCATGCAGATTTAACCAGGTTTGTCGACAAAGCATAGCAAAAATCAAAATATCATCCATAAAAAGGTTATGTGAAAAATAGTTTCCCCTGCTGATTGTAAGTGTAAAACATCTACCCTCTCTAACATCACTTTTTATATGAATGCTAAGGGTCCATAACAAGAATGAATAGAAGGGGGGAAAGGGAACACCCTTGATGAAGACCCTTGGCAGCGGAGAAGAATGATGATGGAATACCATTTATGAGAATGGCATAATTGACATTTTCCACGCAAGCCATTATCCAATTAGTACATTGATAATTGAGCCCAATTTTGATAAGAAGACATCGCAAAAATCCCCAATCGACACAATCATAAGCCTTCTTTAGGTCTATTTTTAGGATGGTTGCTTCAATTTTTCTGGAGTGCATTGAATGAAGGCATTCTTGTGTAATAGCGACAACATCCAAAATATTCTTTCCAATTAAGAAACCATGTTGTTCCTGAGATAAATAGCTTGGTAGGATACCGTGGATCCTCCCTGATATGATTTTAGAAATTATTTTGTAAATGGTGTTACAAAGTGATATGGGTCTAAAGTCTGAAAAGGTAAGAGAATCCATTTCTTTTGGGATTAAGGTGATGAAAGTAGAGGAGATGACATGATTTATATTGCCCGTAATTCTGGATTCCTCTACCATACCCAGGAGCTCATTTTTTATCAGATTGAAGAAATGAATAAAAAATTCTATGGTCCAACCATCCGGACTCGGACTTTTATATTTTTTAAAAGGTTTCATGACAGACAATAGCTCCTCCTCTGTGACACTAGCAAATAAATGATCGTTCTGTTCCTCGTTGAACATGGATGGAAAAGGCTCGATACCCCAGATGATATCTTCCATCCCAATGTCCCGGATCCTTCTGTATGAATTCTTAAAATACTTGAAAACTTCTTTTGTAATATATTCCTGAGTATGAAACAGGTTTCCCTCCTCATTTTTAATCTCCCATATAGAATTTGTTTCCCATCTTTTGTTTGCATATCTGTGAAAGAATTTTGTGTTTTTTTCACCCTCCTTTAGCCATATCACTCGGCTTTTCAGTCTCCAGGTCACTGCTTCAATGGCCATGAGACTATGCTTTCTTCTTTCTATCTCCCTTATCTGAGTGCACAAATCCCACGAAATTTTGTTTTCAGTCATTCTCCCCGTAGTTCTTTCAAGCTCCCTATTAATATATAGAAGAGCTAATTTGTTAGAACGCTTTTTAATGCATTTCCATTCCTTAACCCTTTTCCTGAGATGTGTCATGCGGCACAATAAGGATTCAGCATGAGTAGATGGTCTTCATGGAAAACAATATATCCAAGATTCCTGTACAAATTTATTGAACGCAGTATCCTCCAACCATATTCTGTTAAACATGAAAGAATAACCCTTCCCGTGATTCAGAGCCATCCATTGCAGGGATATTTGTCTATTATCAGAAATGAAACAAGGTAAAATACAAGTGGAGGGAATCCCCAATTAGTCCACTAGCCTGTCATGAATTAAGAAACGATCAAGTCTTTTAGCAAGATATGAATTTTTAGATCTCCCATTATCCCAAGTAGGAGCCAACTTTGGTGTAAAAATATCCACAAAGTTATACTGAAGGATAGCCTCCGTGATGATACCTCCCACAGGATCAATTTTCCTACCCCTGCCCCACACTTCATCAGAACTCAAAGTACAGTTTAAATCACCTACAATTAGTAAACAGTTAATTTCCATAATATCAGAGGACAAGAATCGATTCAAGAATGTGTACAGGCCTAACCATGCCCCTGAATTTCGCGAGAATCAGGATACCATGTAAACATCTAAAAGTCGTGGCCAGTATCTGGACCAGGTCCCATAGCACAGCCAAACCCCCAGAAAGGCCGATAGCCCCGTCACAGAAATATGCCATGAGGGAAACATGCGCCTGAAATAGGCAACAGTTTCAGGACTTCCATGCATTGTTTCTTGAATCAGGATAATTTTAGACAAAGATGATTGTAATAAACAATTGAGAGCCAAAACTTTTGGGTCCACTCCAGGACCTCTAATATTCATAGAGAGAATTTTAATCATAAGGTCTTTTCTCCATGCTTACTTGCTCTAACAGGCCCACTTACTACAAGATCTATTATAGGAATATCAATAAGGGATGTCTCATGAAGAACAATTTTAGAATTATCCCCCCTGCCATGGAAATGCCTACTACCTCTGTTATGTTTCCTTCTAACTGTGATATTTCCCGTCGAAGTAGGACTAATGATAGGAGAGGATGATTTCCGTGGCATATAAATGGTGAGAAGGTGTAGGTGATGGGACTATCTTCTCAAAAGCATATCAAGATTACTGCCAATAGAGTTAGTAGGGGAAGACACAGGTGAATTAAGAGGAGTGACAGATACAATCAGAAGTTTACCTTTATATCAATTTTGTCATGCTGAGAGGAAACATGCAGGATAGCTGGAGATAGGGCTATATCTTTTAAAGCAGATTCAACTTTGGCAGGAAAAGGAAAAGAGGATGGAATGAAAGTGATGTTGGGAGAGGAATAAATGTTCATTTTCGGGTGCGGCACAGGAAGGGGAGACTTAATAGAAATCCCCGGAGAAGGTTTTGGAGGATAAGGATGAGAGTCGAAGATTTCTTGAGATCCCAAAGGAGGAAGAGAAGCCGATGCCATATGGAAGGAATGGTCCAAATTACCCAAAGATTGGGATCTCGGAAAGGATGAGGGAGCATCAATATTCACTTTAGGTGATATGGAGAGTCGGTGAGATTTCTCGCATGATGGGCCTCTAAGCTTCGAAAAGCTATTAGATAGAATAGGAGAAGTTTTATCTGCAAATGAAGCCGAACCTTTAAAATTATTCCTTCCCTCTCCCGAAACACAGAACTCCTTATCTAATAAGTGCGTGAAAGATTTCACATGGAATTCCTTCCCTTTTTCCTTCCCACCAGGATGTCGAGGACAGTCCCATTCCAAGTGTCCATTGTTTTTACAGTCTGAGCACCAAAAGGGAACACCCCAATAATCAAGTCTGTGTTGAATATATAACTCACCCTAGAAAAGGCCAATATGATCCTGAAAATTTCCTTTGTATTCTTTCTCGGTAAGAATCCATGCCACCATTTTATCCTTTGCACCTAGACAATTGGGGTCCACAAAAACAAATTTTCCAATGGCATTCCCTATATCAGAAAGTGATTCCTTTGTCCATAATTCGATAGGGAGGCCAGGTAATTTGACCCAGATGAGATTGCTTTGTGGAGTGTTTCACAATGGATTGAAACCAATATACCATTTGTGAAGGGCTAGAAAACGTTTCCCATGAACCCAAGGAAGAGCCCAAATCATGTCCAGGCCCTTCACATTCAACAAGTGGAAACTATACCAATCCTTGATAAGCCTGACAATCGTAGGGATATACCCCAGCAAGGAGTTCCAATTGGAACCAAGCCAAATTCTCATCTGAGCATCTTCCATATCAGGAAAATGCCATCTACCAACAAAAGCATGGGATTGTAGGCTAGAAATTTTGTCTGCAAGAGAGACACTATCCAGATTAATAGCCAATGGAGGAGGGATGATCTTTGTAGGATGATGGTTATGTTTATGCCGTGGACGAACATGTCTGCCACCCTCATGATCCTATAAAGAATGATAAGGTTGAGGAATCAATTGATCAGCCAAAGAGGATTGCGAACTGGATGGTTTGTTAGTGCCATAATGATGAGCTTCTACCTCCATGGCAGCCTGCACCATAGCTGATATGTCGGATTCAATGGATAATATCTCCATAACACCCGTGAATATACCAATATTCAATAGATCAGCAAATGGGAAGGACAGGAAAGAAAAGGAGCATAAGATGGAGAGCAAAACAAGATAATTAATGGGAGATAAGCAAGACAGAATGATCAAGGTAAGCTGAGGACAGGTTCAAATGTACAAAATAGGTCCTTATTAATAGGAAAACAGGTCGAAAAGACAGGTAGAAGATTCCCAAATCTTACCTCATGCTTAATAACACCACAGGCTTACCATCACTTGACAGATAATCAAGATGGATCTGACATATGGGCTTACCCAAAATAAAGATCAAATGGAAAGATAGATCGAAAGAAAAAACCCAAATTGATCAAAACATATTTATTGAACGTAGTATCCTCCAACCATATTCTGTTAAACTTGAAAGGATAACCCTTCCTGTGATTCAAAGCCATCCATTGTAGGGAGATTGGTCTATGATCAGAAATGAAGCAAGGTAAAATACAAGTGGAGGGAATCCCAATCAGTCCAACAACCTATCATGCATTAAGAAATGATCAAGTCTTTAAGCAAGATATGCATTTCTCCCATTATCGCAAGTAGGAGCCAACTTTGGTGGACAAATATCCACAAAGTTATACTGAAGGATAACCTCCTTGATGATACCTCCCGTAGGATAAATTTTCCTACCTCTGCCCCACACTTCATTAGAACTCAAAGTACAGTTTAAATTGCTTCCAATCAGTAAAGGGTCAATTTCCATCATCTCAGAGGATAAGAATCGATTCCAGAATGATAGACAATCCTTATATGGGGCATAAACATTCAGGATGTGTACAGGCCCTGCCATACCCCTGCATTTTGCAAGAATCAGGATACCATCTAAACATTTGAAAGTCGTGGCCAATATCTAGACGAGGTCCCATAGCATAGCCAAACCCCCAGAAAGGCCGATAGCCACCATCGCAGAAATATGCCATGAGGGAAACAAGCGCTGGAAATAGGCAATAGTTTCAGGACTGCCCTGCATTGTTTCTTGAATCAAGATAACTTTAGACGAGGATGATTGTAATAAATACTTGAGAGCCAAAAATTTTGGGTCCACCCCAAGACCTCTAATATTCATAGAGAGAATTTTAATCATGAGGTATTTTCTCCAGGCTTACTTGCTCTAAGGGTCCCGCTTACTACAGGATCTATTATAGGAATATCAATAAGGGATGTCTCATGAAGAACATTTTTGGACTTATCCCCCCTACCATGGAAATGCCTACTACATCTGTTATGTTTCCTTCTAACCGTGATATTTCCCGTCGAAGTAGGACTAATGATAGGAGAGGATGATTTCCATGGCATATGAATGGTGAGAGGGTGTAGATGAGGGGATTGTCTTCTCAAAAGCATATCAAGATCACTGCCAATAGAGTTAGTAGGGGAAGATACAGGCAAATTAAGAGAGTGACAGATACAATCGAAGCTTTTTCTTTTATATCAATTTTGTCGTGCTGAGAGGAAACATGCAGGATAGGCAGAGATAGGCTATATATTTTAAAGCAGACTCAACTTTGTCAGGAGAAGGAGAAGAGGATGGAAAGAAATTGATGTTGTGAGAAGAATAGATTTTCATTTGTGGGTGCTACACAGGAAGGGGAGACTAAATAGAAATCCCTGGAGAAGGTTTTGGAGGATAACGATGAGAGTGGAAGATTTCGTCAGAACCCGAAGGAGGAAGAGAAGTCGATGCCATATGGAGGGAATGGTCCAAATTACCCAAAGACTGGGATATCAGAAAGGATGAGGGACCATCCATATTCACTTTAGGTGATACGGAGAGTCGGTGAGATGTCTCACATGATGGGCTTCTCGACTTTGAAAAACTATTAGACAGAACAGGAGAAGCTTTATCTACAAATGAAGCCAAACCTTTAAAATTATTCCTTCCCTCTTCCACGACACAAAACTCCTTATCCGATAAGTGCAAGAAATATTTCACATGGAATTCCTTCCTTTTTTTCCTTCCCACCAGGATGCCGACGACAGTGCCATTTCAAGTGTCCAATTTTATGACAATCTGAGCACCTAAAGGGAATACCCCAATAATCAAGTCTCTGTTGAATATATAATTCACCCTAGAAAAGGTCAATATGATGAGGAAAACTACCTCTGTATTCTTTCTCGATAAGAATCCATGCCACCATTTTATCCTTTGCACCTAGACACTTTGGGTCCACAAAAACAAATTTCCCAATGGCATTTCCTATATCAGAAAGCGATTCCTTTGTCCATAATTTGATAAGGAGGCCAGGTAATTTGACCCAGATGAGATTGTTTTGTGGAGTGTTTCACAATGGATTGAAAGAAATATACCATTTGTGAAGGGCCAGAAAACTTTTCCCGTGAACACAAGGAAGAGACCAAATCATGTCTAGGTCCTTCACATTCAAGAAGTGGAAACTGTACCAATCCTTCATAAGCCTAACAATTGTTGGGATATACCCTAGCAAGGAATTCCATTTGGAACCAAAGAAAATTCTCATCTGAGCGTCTTCCATATCAGGAAAATGCCATCTACCAACCAAAGCATGGGATTGTAGGCTAGCAGTTCTGTCCGCAAGAGAGACACTGTCCAAATTAATAACCGATGGAGGAGGGACGATCTTTGCAAGATGATGGTTATGTTTATGCCACGGAAAAACATGTTTTCCACCCTCATGATCCTATAAAGAATGATAAGGTTGAGGAATCAAATGATCAGCCAAGGAGGACTGCCAACTGGACGGTTCGATAGTGCCATAATGATGAGCTTCTACCCCATGGCAGCCCGCACCATAGCTGACGTGTCAGATTCAACGGATAATATCTTCATAACACCCGTGAATATAACAATACTTAATAGATCAGAAAATGGGAAGGACATGAAAGAAAAGGAGCATAAGATGGAGAGCAAAACAAGATAATTAATGGGAGATAAGAAAGATAGAACAATCCTGATAAGCTAAGGATAGGTTCGGATGTATGAAACAAGACCTTATTAATAGACAAACAAGTCGAAAATATAGCTAGAAGATTCCCAAATCTTACCTCATGCTTAATAACACCACTGGCTTACCATCACCTGACAAGTAACCAAGATGGATCTAACATACAGGCTTACCCAAAATAAAGATCAAATAGAAAGATAGATTGGAAGAAAAAACCCAAATCGATCAGAACCTACAATATACCTAGGGGAAACCATCCAAAAATAGTTAAATATAGACCTAACATATGAAACATTCCTAGAAATCAATGGTCTGACAGGGAGGATGGGAAAAAGGATTATTCCCGATCTTTCAGCACATATAAAAATACCTCAGAAAAACCAACCTTTGACAATATAATAAATAGGTTCACTAACCTTCCAAGGAAAAGGAAAAATCCAGAAACAGTGACGGCATACTCTAGTAGGATATCATTAACTCACGTGTACCATCTTACAACCAAACCCCCCCGGATCTCAGATAATAAACAAAACAGGAAAATCCATCCACGACACCAAAAAAATCCTTCTATGACTCCGGAAAAACTAGAGGGACGGAATCATGCAAGATAGACGATACCGATAGGCCTCATGAAAAACATGGCAAAACGATGTAGCAACAGAAGCAATAACTACATTTACACCATCAATGGCCTATTTTGAAACTGAAATCTAGACACAGCTTAGATATAACACATATATTCAGACATGCAATATTGTTTAGGAGATCCTTTATACCATTTAAATTTTTTTGATCCATTCGGAAAGATATAAATAGGTTGCTATCCTTATATAATGAAACTGATGCTATTAACCATAGCTACTATACTATTCATATGTAAAGCCATTTTAATTCTCAAGACCGAAAATAGATACAGTAAAGCAAGATGATGAACTAACCTTTTAAGTGAAAATAGGATATAAAGATGAGTTGTTGACGAGGAGAAACACTATCTGAACAAAGCCACCTCGACCTGAAACCTCCAGAGAGCCGGAAAAAACCAGAGATATTGTGACCATAAACTGAGCAAGTAAAAAACAGGATGACTGATGTAAGCTTGGGAGGAAAAATCCAGTGCTGAAGTGTCAATAGAAAATGAACCACCTCAAATATGCAAAACGCAGAAGAATACCAGGCAGTGTAGTAAGCCAGACATTGACCCATCACCGGGAAGAGAAAAATAAGGAAAAAAAGGTCAATAAGAAAAAAATCCCCTCCTTATACTGTAGGAAAGACGAAGGTGGTATGACAAAGTGCTAACACATAAACAAGATAGGTGTTGGCCTGAGGAAGTCAGGGGAAAAATGAAGACTGAGAGTATAATGTGTCAAGACGAAAGATGAGAAATGCATCCATTATCATGCGCCCACTCTACGAATACACAGAAGTAATTGGTCATCGCAGCGACCCAACTAGAGTGTGCATACTGGAAACTCGGGAGAAAGAAGAAATAACTATTCAATGATGATAATAAGACACACCGGAAAAAGAGGAACATGTCCCCCAACATGCGTCCCCTACATGCAACCTATGTTATTGGCCCTTATGATGACCCAAGCAGAGTGTGTGAACTAGATATTATGCTACAGAGCGAAGGTCTCAGCATCTCGGCATCTCGATAGCTTAGCATCTCCCAAGAGCCAACTTTTCTTCAACTATATATATAATATAATATAATATGGTTATCATGGGGTGAGGTTATAGCTCTTTTTTGTTGAGTGAAATCTTTTTACACCATTTAATGCATGTTATAGAGCCTAGAGTACCTTGGGATCGATATTGGAAGGAGCCTCCTCAACTGGTCCAAGTCAACAGCTTCTTGTTTATTATTGAGTTGTGCATTCAGTTTATTTATCTATGATGCCTAAAAGTGTTACTCTTCTAGGCCTTCATATAAATTAACAAATCCCCAAACGCGCATGGAAAAAAATTGAGTTTATAGGTGTTTCTTACTTTGTCCCCTACATCATCTATCCTAGTCGATACCAATTTCTTCAGACATCTTTCGTCATACCAGGATTTTTGGCCATCGATTGCTTCCTACACAGGTCAAGCAGGTTGACATACATCTCCACTTGGATTTTTTTATAATTCGTATTGTTTCAGTTTTAGTGTTGTCTCTCAAGTAGGATGAGGAAAATAGGCTCAAAGGGTGAGGGAGAAGTGCTCACTTTTGAGAGAGGGTCTTCTCACTCTTGAGTATTCATTAGCGCTTTGTTTAGCATTAAGAATGTTAGGTCTTCTCCAGTGGAAGGGACAATTCTTAATGGTTACTCTTTTCAAAAGTATATTTTTTCCTTAGGTAATATGCTCTAGGCCTCTTGGGATGCTCGAGGTCTATTTGGGCCCAAATTAAATTTAAGGAGGATATCATATCGTGTTCAAGAGCCCAAGTGCACCCAGGGGCACCACACTAACAAGAATGAGAGAGAACTCAGACCTACATAAGGGAGGAAAGCTCTTCAATTTTTGTTAGAGAACTTATTCTACAAGTCTAAGGAGAGCGTTCATAGTGTTGGTAGAGGTAGCTTATTTGGTTCTAGATGTAGAGCATATTCTAGGGAGATATAATCAATATATGCATCTTATGGATATGTAGAGCATACTAGAGTGAGATATAATCAATAAATGTACCTTATGCATATATATGGATATTGCATATCAAGTTCCTTCTACTTTGGTTGATAAAATGAGAGTTGAGTGTTGAGAATGCAACAAGATGATGGAGCTTAGTGAAAAGAAGTCACCTTCACTAAGTAGTCCCACAGGTTATTTTTGGCGCAAAGTCTATTTTTAGACTGTCTATTTTTAGACTATGTCTATTTTTAGACATATGGATCATGGTCTATGAGTTGCAGGATGCTATTTGTGGATGAATTGTCAAGTTGGTAAAAATAGACGGACCTCTATTTTTAGACATATGGGCGGAGTCTATTTTTAGACTACCAGTCTAAATGATGATGATGATGATGGTGGTGGTTAACGTCCACTGAGACCAAACTGGTCTATCGGACCTACAATTTTCTTAATTTTTACTTTGTCTGGCTCCTTGTCTTTCTTGGCGAGATTGGTGTTGTAGCTTTCTTTCTTTTCTCTACGGTCTTCCAACTTCCTTTGTCTTGCATCTCCTTCATCTCTTCTGGTTCTTGGGACATTGGTGTCTTAGCTTCGCGATCTATAGTCGGAGAAGTTTGGTTTAGGAGATCTGCTTTGCTGTTAAATGAAGATTTATTTTCTGC
>APFE031589911.1:0-12334 GCA_000404065.3 Pinus taeda | reverse complement strand
AAGTCCCATCTCAGGTTTGGATTTTTCATCATTAATTAAGGTTATTTATCCTTGTATTTCTATGAGCATTTTGATGGATTATATGTGGTCAATGTGGTTGTACTTTCATGACTATTTCTGCTACTATTATGTTGGTTATGTATGTGTATTATGACAACATCTATGTATGCCTTTCATCATGTTGTTACTTGTAATTGAATGATCAATGTATCTATGACCTAATTGATGGAATGACAATTGATGTGTTGAGGCATCAATGGTTCTTAGTGATTCTCGGCTAAGTACGAGACCCCTATGCATCGAACTGTTATTTACACCTATAGTTTACATATTCGTGATGTGTTTGATGAAATGCCTACCATGACTAGTAGGGGTCCAGTCAAGGTCTTAAACAAGTATTTTCTTTAGTATTTTCATTTCCATGTTATTTTGCTGATCTAAAGAGATGGTTCAATTTTGGGCAGTGACTTGGGCTCTGGGCCTGAAAAAGTGACTTAAATCCCAGGGACACTAGCATAGCACTAACTAAATGAGTCTCTAGAAGCTAGTAGGCAATATTATGAGAGTGGCTCTAGGTTTCTGGGCATTTTCATGCCTATATCATGGGAGCGACTAAGGCTTAAGTTGTCCAAAAACTTAGTGGGACCCAAGGGAAAGCTATCTAAAGTGTTGGGTTACTTCCTGAGGGTCCTGAAGATGACATTGAATGTATGTATGGTGTGTTTCCATAGGTTTCACTTCCTTAACGTGACTCGGGAGGTCAAATCATATCACAGTGGCCTCTCGTTGCATGTTTACCCCGGCTAGGCGGTTTCTTAGGTAGATGTGGGAGGAGGGTGTTACAAGCTAGAAGTTATTGCAATCATTATGATACCATTTATACATAAAGCCTTGAACATTAAGTGTTAGGTCTCTTTAATACTAGTGTATTCCCCTTATTGTTATTGTTGTTCCCTTACATTATTATTATTATGAAGGCTCTGATTATGACCCCTTAGATTCCTATATATACCAAGAAGGTCTTATCATTTGTATCATCCAAGAATTTTTCATTTATGTAATGTAAAGGAGGTTTCCCCCTCGAACAAGATAATTTTTAAGTCATTGATCTATCTTTTCTTCTATTTTGTGAGTTGGTTTCATAATATTAAGTCTTTGCAACCTGGTTCTTCCCATCAGTGAAATATCTTGTAGTTGGCATTCCTTCAAACTGTCTGGACGATTAGTTGTTTACCTACGAAAATGTTAAGCATAATCTAGCATTTGCATAAGTCATTATTCTTCCTTGTCATTGTTGTTTTCAGCAAACTTGGATAGCGTGATTAGATAACCATCCAATAATCAACCTTTATCAGTGCTTCTTCAACATCTATTCATGTGCATACATGAAATGTAAACAAAACATTGCGACATGATTCCTTTAACAATCACTACATGTATTAATCATAAGCATATAACTATTATAGAATGTCTATAAATAAATACCACATTAAATAATATTCCCCTCTCACAAACACACCTTCCTTTCCAAAAGGAAATGACTACAAAAGTCCTTATTTCTTTAAAGGAAACTAGAATATTAGTGTGGTTTATTATGTGAATACATAAACTTTTCACAATAGTTGTTATTCCTGCATGCAGATACATAATATTTTCTCAAAACGAGGCTAACATCCTCTTGCATGCAAATACACAATATTTCCAAAATAATGCTAACATAATCTTATATGTACATGCCTAATATTTCGAGAGGATAGCTAACACTATCTTCCAAGTAAAGCTAACATGATCACTATTATTTCTTGCGTGTAGGTACATGTACTTATCCAAAGGAAGGATAACATATTTATTTCATGCATTACATACTTGTTTTAAAAAATTCTAACAAAATAATTATATTCTCCTCTGCATGCACATATATATACCTTTCTTTCCAAAAAATCTATGATAATGACTTATTATTTTCATGCAATATATATAAAAATAACTTAGCACAAAACAACACGTTCTTTTCCAAGAACACTAACACATTAACTATCTCTATATGTACATAAACAACTATTCTTATCCCGTTGACAAATCAAATGACAACACTTTATTTTTCATGTTTTAGCCGTCAACTTTGGGCACGGTTTTCGAACATATGGAAATGAATTTTTCAAAACAAAATGAGGTTTTTTATTGTGAACGGTTTCATTTAAAAATACCTCTCTCTTTTTTTACATAGGTGTCATGGCTTAGAAGATTCAAATGAATCTTTGAAGCCCATTTTTCTTGATTTAAATATTGAATAATTTATTGTTTTAGTCATCAATTTTTGGCACAGTTTTCAAAAATTTGAAAATAAAATTTCCAAATATGAAAGAAGCTTTTGGCGCTAATGGGCTCATTTACAAAAATGTTTTTCAGTTTTTCATGGTTTGGGAGATACAAAGGAATATTTGGACCCTATTTTTCAATAACTCATGCAAATCTTTTCCAAGATTAGTCTCATTAAATTATCTTCATTTTCCAATAATTCATGCAATATTTTCAAGAAATTGAACCACTAGATGTGTGACAACCATTTTTCATGCAAACCTATACTTCTTCGCATGGTAGCTATTTTTTTACATGCAAGCATATATTTCTTTGCATAGTAGTTATTTTCCTACGTGCAAACATTTAGTTCTTTTCTAAAATAAATCAAGCATAATATATATTAATTTCATGTATATGCATTTTTTTCTAAGAGAAATATAATATAAAGTATATTGATCTCACGCATATGCAAATTTTTTTAAAAAAATTGATGCACATATAACTTATCTTTTATTGCTTGAAATCCCTCAGCCCAACAAGACTCCTAATGCAATATTATATGTCAAATCAATAATTTCTGCCACGCTACAATAGCCAACAATGGCCATGTAAGAGATGAAGCAATCTTGTGTTGATTTCCCCTTTCATTCAACAAATTTTGTACTCAAAAACACGCATTCCTCTCCCTTGGCCTGCATCTACATGTATTTGGCCATTAGTTCTCAGTGTCCATAGGCTTACAATAAGTAGAATTAAGAAATTTGGTATTTTTTTGTAAATCCTAAAAGCATTCCATAAATCACTCCATAAATCATATTTTTCTAAATTCTAAAATCACTCAATAAATCATCCATAAATCTCTAATGTTTTTCAAAGTAGATTTGATTTTGCTTTATGGAAAAAATGTCACCTATCCATACATTTTCTAAAACTATGAGTTATTAGTTCTAAACCTCATAAAATATACCAACTTGGAAAACACAAATTATTTACATAGAAAATATAAATTATTTTCAAAAATCAAGACCTCATTTTTTTTTCTTCGCAACGAAGATTTAATGGCTTGGAAGCTCTAATGCTCCTGCATCAATAATCCTTAGTGAAACCTTTTTCAAGAATCGAGTTCCTCTCTTCACCTTTTCGTTCTTATAGTCATTTTTGTTTCATGAATATACAACGAATTCTTCAAGAAATGGTTTCTTAACTTGCGTCCACGTAATATATCTATCTTATATATATATATATATATATATATATAATATATATATATTAAATTAAATTAGTAATACTTTGTAATATGTAATACAATGAATTTTACAAGAGTTTTTATGGTAACTTAAACAAGGACCTTACATTTTCTAAAATAAGAAATCTATTCAAACATGAAGCAAGTTGGCGTTTACCTCTCCTTGTGTTGTTCGATGTAAAGGTGTCATTAACGGTCTTCGGGTCTGTAATTTGAAAATACAACATCAAATCCTTGAGCTAGCGGGAGAATACATCTAGCATGTTGATCTCACCTTTCTTCTCATCCAAGGACTTAATCATATTGAAGTCTCGACTCATTATCCAAAGATCGTCTTGGTGCAAAGCAATGATGTTGACCAGAGTTTGTAGAAAATTAGATTTTTATGAAGCCATATGAGGGTCGTAAACGATCGTGATATAGTTATTTATGTTGATCCCACATATTGTAATCACGGCAAATTATACATGGATTTCCATCTAATCTGCAAAGTTTATCTCACTTGGATTCCACAAGATTGTTAGCTCTCTTGCATGACCACTAGCATCTAACACAATCAATTCACAACCCATCCAACATTGGGATGCTAAGGTTCTTACTCTAATTATTGAACATTTTGTCTCCTAGCTAAACATCACGGTTCTAGGGATTTCCCTATGTATGCGATAATTTAGAAGCCAATGGTTGCCTCAATAGTTAAGGCCTCTAATATTCCATGAGATGATATGTAGGTTTTAACCCTGCACAGAAATTACCTGCCAACAAATTGTTAAGAATGAAAAAAAATATACAATTTCGAGACCATAAAAAATACACACTGAAATTTTCTCCTGGAACCCAAAACTGAGAAATCCAAATCAATTTTTGATTTTATTCTTTTCAATGTTACAATTCATTATATACATGTTGAAGCATTCATAAATCCCAATCCATTAACCTTGGATTAGAAAATAATCGTAGTTCCCTTGATTGGATTTACAAAATACCATAAGCAAAACCATCATGCCTAAAACCATGCACAAAACCGTGGGTGGGTTTTCCCACCCTCCTTGTGTCCTCCCCCCATCCTTGGGTTCGTCCAAACATTATTGGTTCCACATAAATAAATAAAAAACACGTTACCGCCCCCTACCCCCCATGGGGGGGTTGCTGAACCCCGCTAAGCCCAACGCAACACAACAACACATGGTGCTAGTCGTGCAAAGAATATAACACATATCCAACATGATCTTCATTGAGAGTAAGGTTGGTTAGAGGTAAACACATTCAATAAGAGTGTCACTTTCATAGAGTTGACTAACATTTCTCCTACTACTTGGATTAGATGCTTATTTCTTTTCTGACCCCTTTTTTTCCTTCCTTTTGGTGCTTGGGAGAACCCTTAAAAATGTGTGCTTGAACACCAAAAATCAAATTTGAAGAGTTGGATCTTGTGAGGGTTGGTCCCTTCTGATTTCTGACTTTCAGGTAGGTTTGATGAAAGAGTTACATTTTCTATTATGGGATGGTTTAGGGATTTTACCTTTCCAATCTTCAATCATAACCAATAGCGTTATTTCATCTATATCCATTTCCTCTAGTCCTTCTTACTCCACAATTTCATTTATGTATGACATTTCTACTTTTCCTGATGCAAGGTTTTCCTTATTTTCATCAGGGATTTTTTTTTTATGACATCAATTCCTATCTTTCCTCCCCATTATTTGGCATTGTTTCATGGGAATTCTTCTTATTGGTTTTCTAGTCCTCATTATTTACCAAGGCATCAAACCAATTTTTGGACTGAGGGGGCTCCCCTAAGGGTTCATAAATAGGGGCATGTTGGTTTCTTCTTCTCAAGGGTGCTTTTTTGAAACTCAGAGTCCATTGGTGTTGTTACCTCCTTCACATTTTCCATTTTCTCTAGGGGTAAATCATGGAAGAGATGCCCATATTCATGACAACAATAACATCTGAAAGATACATGATCATAGTCTATAGATTGTTGCCAAACTTGATCTTGATCAGAGATGTTTAATGAGGCAGGCAGTGGTGTGAATCATTCTTGTATATGTAGATCTATGCATATGATGTGTATCTTCCTTGCTTTGTAGCCTCTAATGCTTTTAAAAATCTTCCTATGGCATTATCTATGCCTTCCAATATCTCTTCTTCCCCGAATTCCTTCGGTAATGACAAGATTAATACCGGAACTGATGCGACTAAGAAGTCCTCCTTCTCAGAGCAATAGTACTCCTTCCATAATCTCATAAACAAACCTGCATTGCTGAAAAAATATGGCCCATTTTCAAAGACTCTTGTTCTATCTTCCAGATTGGCAAATGTTATTGTGAAAAAAACCCTTTGCACCTAATTTCATAGCTATATAATATTTGGGCAAACATTTACGGTTAATCCACCATGCCATAGCCTTTTTTGATGGTCATATTCCAATGAACTTGTAAATCGGAGTGTGATCTTTCATATGTTGTATATAGCTTACGATCTTAGAGGATTTTCCTCATATTTTGGATCCTAGACAGATTTTGGCAAACATAATTCTTGATTGTGGCTTTTCCAGAAAGGTCCCAAAGGAAGTTCTTCAACTTTCTAATGAACCTCATTACCTTTTGACTTGCTATCCCCTAGTACCGATTGAAGAGATGCATTTGAAATCCCTTTCACCCTTGAATTGCAATCTCGAGTGACAATGTTTTTATAGGAGTGGATTGCACCCTTCTATGCAATGCTCACCATGGCAACACAACAACATGCTTGATTGCAATGCATGACTCAAAACCCTACAATGCAACAAAACCCTAACTCCCTTCCAACCTCATGCTTTTCATAATTCCAACATAATATCTATCATATTCCAATTACAAGAATCTTCCCCTGAATTACAAGTAAAAAAATGTATGAAAATTATTAAGGTAAGTCAAACATGGTATTAAGAATACATATATACTCTATCTATATATTATATATATATATATATATCATATATATATTAGATCTCTCATGATTACAGAAAAAAAAATGTATTAAAAGTATTAAGGTAAATTAATGGTGAATACCTTGATTATGATTAACCAGTATAAAAATTGAATGTAGATGAAAATTGTTTTTATTGGAATATTGTAATAACAATAAATTAAAATAAACGTAAAAATTTATTTTATTATTATTAATTAATTTATTATTTTTATTATATATATATGAAAGAAAAAAATATTAAAATAAATATTTTAAATATATAAACAAATTTAAAATTTTTAAAAATAATTTAAATATTTAACGTATCCACCGTAACAACTCAATTTATCCCTAAAACATTTTAATCCAATTTTAAATAGAACTCATTAAATAAAAAAACATTTAAATTATAATATTTTTTAACAAATTTGGGAATATCCCGGCTAAAAAAATGATTACACTAACCACCGAGTACTTTATCAAACAAACATTAAAAAGTAACATAACCTAAACCGTAATTAAAAAAGGCAACATAGAGCTCAAATAAATATTTTTTTACATTTGATAATAGCAGGAAAATATTTACGTGGATAGTAATGATATAATTAAATTTCATATAAAATATTTAATAAATAATTTTAATTTCTAAAAAAAATTTGATATTTTATACCAGAGTTGTCTATAATGCGATTTTTTGAAGTTTCTGGTGCCGGAATCTGGTGGAAAAAATTGAGGTGAAATCTTGATTTGTATTATTTAAAATAGTTTTTTGACTGCATATATGGATTCAGCAACATTAAAAACCTATAGGGCACTTCTATTGTGCAGGATTTACCCATCAATCTTGGGATTTCAATGAATTCCGATAGGATTTTAGAAAAATTAAATGGGAAAAATATACCCAAAATCCACCAAAAAAACTTCCAACAAATTGCACTAGAACAACTCCTTTTATATCTACTTTAAATAAGATAATCGAAGAAGCCATGGATAGGGTTTTTGGGAACGAGTTCATTGTTGCTGCCTCTTTGCAAATCAATGGAGGGAGCTCCCCAGAACTAGATCGAAGGCCTCTTGCAGACGAGAGAGCTAATCCCGAACCACGGGCAATGTTAAGGAATGGACAAGGGATTATTGACGATTTTGGAGTCATGGCGAGAAGAGGCTTGAGCGATGTCATGCTCAATCAAGACTTCGCATGTATCGCGACAACCACTATTCGCAAATCTCACTCACGGTAATGCAGTCATCAGCTCCATTCCTGCATTTTCAGGGCTTCGTATTCCTCAAGATTGAGTGCAGAAGCACGAGATTTGGGGTTGAGCCCAGATGCGCCAGATTTGGGGCAGTGGATAAGAGACGAGGGAGGATTCGTCCACGAGGGTTTGAAGCTGGAAAGTGAAGGCTCTTCAGGCTTAGGCATGGTATCTTCAAAGGCTATATCCGCAAGTACAAAGACAATATCACTGCCAAGCCATATTCCCTTGGCTCTGCCACCTCTCCACGCAGGTCCAAATCAAACCGATGTTATTCTTCTCCGTCTCGCAGAGGTTGTGCCCACATATAGGGCGGCAGGCACTCCTCATATGCAAGTCGTTGACAACTTCGCAGTGAGGATGAGGATGGCGCCCGACCTCGAAGGTCTTCTGCAGACCGCCAAGATTTTGGTTGCTTTGACAGGCAACAAATCAAACTTCGAGGGTTCCAAACTAACCCTGCATCCCAATAGCTTATGGATCCAGCACGACATTGCCAAGAACCCACGCGCAGTATCTGTCATGGAGCAGGGCTATGATTTCTATAGCCAGCCCCGGCACCCCAACAGTCCATTGTTCCAGAGGGCCACCACAGAGTTCACCAATCAGCAAATCCCTAGCTCCAAGGGAAACATCATCATAAAAGAATCGTCTCGGAGCTTCCAAAGCACCAGAATCCTCTCGTCTTAGCTTTGCAAAGGAAAGTAGCAGTCTGAACACTCTGCCTCGTTCCAGATCCAGATCGTGCTCCTTTCTGGCAAAACTTTGCTACAATGGGTAAGCTCTTTGGATCTAGTGCAGGACCTCAAGAAAACCCTGGAATTTAGGCTGGGGATTCCCTTTGCATTTCAAAATCTCCTCCATGAAGGTAAACAACTTGAGGATCTTTATCCCCTTTCTTTCTACAGCATTAAGAGAAATGCCTCCATCATTTTTACCGTTTGTTTGAGAGGGGGAGATGTTGGACAGTCATCTTCAGCTGCGGCTTTTTCATACAAAGATGTTGTCCATGCTCAGTCGCCCAAGAAAACAGCTCCACCAGCTCAGGCTCCCAAACCTTTTTTGGTGGACAAACTGGAGGAAACCCCTTCCATTGAAATAATGCATCCATCGTTGGATGATCAAATCCAAAAGTATGCAGAGCATGCCATTATTTGCAGGTTCAATGGGCTATGGCCACGCACAGCAGATCTCTAATTAACTTGGTGCAAGTTGACTTCATAACAAACAAACAAAATTATCGCCTGGGGCAAGGACTAAAGCCGTACAGTCCATTCATATTTTCCAAAACTGTAAAAAAGGATCACAGTCCATTCCCTGTTAAACATACAACCGAGTACCATATGTTTTAAGTAATAAATAGTTTTGGTTTTTTAATTGTATTTTTGTTAATTTTATTTAAAATTTGGTTAAAAAAATATTAAATGGTAAGTTTGAGTTGAATTTTCAAAATTTAATATTTTAAAGGTTTTTTTAAGAGTTGAATTTATTTATATATTCAAAAATACATTTTAAACAAAATGAAATCACAATTTCGCTCAAAATTAGTTAAGCTATCAAATTTCTAATGTCTAAAAGGTTTTTTTTAAGCGATACATTTATTTATACATTTCAAAAACGCATTAAAAAAAAAAAATAAGCTCACCCCATTTTGAATTTTGACAAAAAAAAAATCAAAACTTCTATCAATTACATTTCAACCAACCTGTGATCTCTCTCTCTCTCTCTCTCTCTCTATATATATATATATATATAAGATATATGCATTTTCAATCATTGACAACTAGCTAAAGTAATGAGAGATGCATTTTCAATCAATTGTTTATCCTTACAACTAAGTTGACTCTAAAAGATCCATCTTAACCCCATATTTATCAACCGTCTAGAGGGATCAAATCTCTCAAGGTGTATCCTCAAGTTTTGCACTTAAAAGAGAGGTTTGCGCCTTGAGAGATTTGTTCCATCTAGGCCCTTAATAGATCCAGGGTTAATATGTATGTAGACTAGTATTTTATATTTTATTTTTTTATTGTAAAATGAGCTATGGGTTTTGGGCATGTGGTATTGTAAGCCATGATATTGGAACAAAACATGTTTACAAGTTTAAAATATCCATGGTAAACCGAGGGTGAACATCCATGGTTAAGGATCTTGCTATATTGTAAGCTTATTGTAAGTATTAAGTTTTTATGTGTTTATTAATTAAATTTAAATATGGTTACATAATCCTTATTAGCCCTTGCCAACACTTAGCAATTGTTTTGTCTATTGATCACTATTAGTTTAGCATTGACCAATGCAAATTATAATGTTTAAATTTGAAAAATAAATATTATTTTCAATATTATTAAAAAACTATTTTAGCCAGAACCTGAAGGTCGAGGGTCGGAACCGGTCTGGATCTATGGCGATACGAGGGTTACGGATGGCGTTCCCAGCTCACACCAGCAACTCAGGCTACTTGGGCTCGAAGGGCCTGCTTCCAGGCCTTGCAGATCGCGAAGGAAGATTGATGGCCGCATCCAAATGGCAGACCAAAGAACCCAGACAGCAACCGATAGATTCAAGGCATGAAGGAGAACTGTTTTTGCCGAATGCGGTGGTGTCAATCCGGATATCGGCTTCAGCTCTGTGGCTCGATGAGATCTGGATAGCCAGAGCTAACGAAATATTCAATACCACCGACTCAGTGCATATCGCTGAAGGAGCAGCGAGCGCAAGGAGTACCTACCCGAAATCGTGGTTTAGATCTACAGAATCAGTTACATCACCATGGATCTGGCTTCTTTCTACGGCGGATCGGTCCTTGGCAGCAGATCCATCTTTCTCCAGGTCACGGACAAGCCCCCTTTACCTCCACCAGGGGTTCTCACGCAGCTCGACAGCGGAGGCAAAGATAACCAGAACATTGCGGATAGGAGGAACCAAACCCTCTTTTTCAATGGAAAGACATGAAAACTCCAGAATCACTATAGATCCGCCAGATCTGAAGCTCAGTCATTTAGATCGGGGCTTGATCAGGGCCGATCCATCAATACTGACTCAAATATTTATAGATCGGGGTTCGAACAGGGCCGATCCATCAGTACTAACTCAAATATTTATCAGATCTGTAGAAGGCAGACATCATTGTGTTCAGATCAGGGAAGGGATGGATGTCTTAGGGTTAAAAAAGGAGATTCATAACAAATTGGGAACTCCAGCAACAGTCCAAAATCTCTTATATTCCGGACTCTGTTTGCAGGACCATCACACACTCCAGCACTATGGAGTTGCAAATGATTCAACCATCATACTCAACCTAAGACTACGAGGCGGTTGTAAGGGAACCAGCTCTAAAACCACAGGAACCTTCCGCGACGCAGTCAAAGGAAAGGAACCACAGAACCACAGAACAACAACCACATCCGAGCTACCAGGCCCCTACATCGTGGAACAGAAGCAAGAAACACCTTTACTTACTGTAGCAATGCCGGAGGTATCAGATCTATACTCAGATTTAATGCAAAATGCCGCAATATGCAGACTTAATGGTTATTGGCCCAAAGCTGATGCACTGCATCAGTGGATATTTACATCATGGTCAACCAAATGTGAAATATACCTATGCCATAAGGGTTTCTTCATAGTCAGATTTAACACAGAACTGGAACGAGACAACATCATCAACCAGGGGCCTTGGTTTTGGGGAAGTGCTGGCCTCTTCATCACCCCCTGGTTCCCGGACTTTGATGCCAACAACATGATTGTTTCGACAACACCAGTTTGGGTAAGGCTGCACAACCTCCCACTGCATTTTTGGCATCGCAAAGCATTAACAGCCATTGGGAACTCTATAGGAAAACATCTTAAAACAGATGAAGACAGAGCTATGCGGGGATTATTCACATACGCTAGAATATGTGTAGAGGTGGATCTAAGTCAAGGATTGCCAGATCACATCACATTGAATTTCAATAATTCACTGTGGACGCAAAATATTGACTACGAGAACACGGCATTCAGATGTCGTAGATGTCTGCAGACAGGGCACCTGCAATTCGCATGCCCATTGACTAGTAGGGAGACAAAAGGAAACAAGAAACAACAGAAAAAACCAAAAGGTTGGCAGCATACGGAACCACTGGAGGAGGAAGCACTGAACACAGAACCAACAGACACACAAATGAGACAGGGGGAAGAGTCAAACAAAGGCACTGAGAAGCCCAATTTGGAGACACACAGCTCACAGCAAAATTTACAATTGGAAATAAGTGGAGTCAAAAGAGCCCATAGCCCAGAAGGATCGGACTCAGATAAAGATCAACCAGCGTACTCAAAGGAAAAACAACTTGTTGTTTTTGATCCTTCTATCAGCACTGGAGTCTGGCGTAAAGTAGAAAAGAAAAAAGACAAGAAATAGGCCTGCTAACATTTACTTTTTACTTGGTCTTCCTGTCATTTCAGGAGCTGTTTTTTGCCATTTTGAGCTTTTATTTTTGTCCGCTGCCTATTACAAGTTCAGCCATTTGCATATGCTATAAGCATCTACAAAATGTAATTTTATCAACATGAATAAAATTACGATTTTTTCCTA
>APFE031589909.1:0-17471 GCA_000404065.3 Pinus taeda | reverse complement strand
TAAGGGCATGTCGATATTGTTTCACATTTTTTTACCCTTCAAATATATATACAATAACATTTGAAATAGAGGCTGAAGGATACGCTGACAATGAAAACCATAGTGCTTGGAGCATACATTTAACCGAGGAAACTACATGGTGTATTTTGATGGAAAATATATTCGTAAAACCATGTAGGTGCCATATGAAACAACCAAAAGTCATAGTTTGGATTTTACTATAATCATGCTCACAATGCTTTCCAATTCGACACATCACCTTGATACACAAGTCTAGGGTTGCATGATTATCTTGGGAATTCATTGGTAGCAAAAGAGGTTGAGACTTGCCTTTTTTTTAATTTGCACTTGGAAAATGTTGGGTTTATGTATTGAAGGTTGCAATCTACACAAGAAATCATTGAAGAAATCACTTTTCATTTTCAGCTTCCTTTGTGAACATTAACACAAGATCATAAGCTATGCCATGCTTGAAGAAATTGACCACTACCTTTCCATTTTTCAACTTATTCCGGTTAAGGTTTTCAAGCACCTTCCACAAGGGTTGTATTGCAAACAATGGACTTCCTTAGGATTACGTGTACATGGTACGAGGAGTTTCTACTACACCAAAATCACTGAAAATTGCTTGTGGTCTTATCCCCTTAAGACTCATGTCAATATGGATTACCTATGTACCAATTAGTTCCAATGAAGTAAATTTTAACAAATCAATTAGTTCCTATGAAGCAAATTATATAAAATGGATTTTGACATACCCTACAGATGTAGCCTCAACAAAAGGCCCTTCAAAGTTGAAGACTTCTACATCCACCATGGATGGAGACTCTTATACCACATAATATTCAAATATTTATGTAGAACTATTTGGATAATGAAAGTCAGAATGGAAATCATGAAACAGAAGCATGGAGAAGCACATAATGTCAAGCACAAATTATGTTAATAGGTTTTTTCACACACACACATATATGGATTGTAGGAAGAACATGCAAATATAAAATACACATGATTTAAAAGAAAAAATATACATATGCACAAATGACATAAAATGGAGCATGTGTGGAAACGTTTTGTAATGCATTGAAAAATCTCAACTGCATGTCCTGAGGAGATGTGTCACTTGTGAGATTCTATACATATAATTTTCCTCTTTAGCTAGTGGATGTAACAAAGCAAAAGAAAGTGTTATGTGTCACTGTCCATACAACAAAACTCCCTCTCCCTCAGTCTCTGCAAATCTTGATCTTGAAGTAGTCTCTTAAATCTTCAAGGGTAATATATTATTATTTCATAACAACATAGTGCTTGTCTCATAGTACCATGTTTGTCCAACAATTTATATCAGCCTTGTGATACGATTAGAGCAAGTTTCCTTGTTGCTAGCCACTACTATGACAGAAATAAGGACAACTAATCATCACTACTTGTTTCATCTACACTAGGGATTGGGATTGTACCCATTGTTCCAGCAAATTCCCTCACCTGTAGACCATGCAAGGATCTCTCCATTAACACACTAGCTAGAAATTAAATCAGAAGAGGATCCATTATCATCCATAACCACAATTTTTTTAAGGTTTGGGCTGATAATGTCCTTTGGAGAGAGAACATACATCATGAATATGCTTATTCCTTTTGCGTTAAAAAGTGATTACTTAGCAATGAATGTTTTTGTTCCTAGGGAAAGTGTGCCATTAATGTCTAATGAGGACCAAAATAAAGCAAATAACATTAACAAAATTAGATTGGAGGAGTGCCTTGGGCATATCCTCCCTAAAGAAGAAATAAAATTTAGAAACATAGCAATGAACATGATCAGTTGGATGGTATACTTTTGATTCGTAAATTTCCCATGTTGTGGTTCCATAGTTCATACAACCATATTTCTCCATTATCTCCTTGTGTAAGTTACCCCCATCATAACTTCATTAATGACTCAACCTATCTTTAATAATTGCAAAAACAATTTTAGTAGGGATGTATTTTTGAGAAAGATGTGACGATTGAATTAGTAAGAGCCACTTCCCACAGGATTTTGAGTTGCATTGTTTATTATATTAGTATTGTGGCATGCTCTTACAAAATTAAACCATCGACACAACAGTTTGTCCAAACCAGCATAAATATCATAACAATAAATTGGCAAGAATGCAAAACAAGGAAATACCTTATGAATTGAGATACTTATACTGAAAGGTAATGTTTGTGAATAAACCTTTATCATGATAGCTTCCTTAACACCAAAAAAGTATCTAGAAAATTTGTTTTGGAGATCCTCTAAATGTATTGGTTCTTCATCATCTTCTACTCAATGCTCAATGCCCTATTCCTCCATAGTGACATGGTTGTAATGTTTGACATATAAATCATAGTTTCTTAGGGATGACGCAAGAAAGATACTTCAAGTTTTGTTCAAAATTCCAAAGTATTTTGTCTAAAATCCATGCACATCCAGAATTTCTTTTCAATTTTCCTTATTGGAATTCATGCAAATCAATCCTTTTTTATTGATTCGAAATTACTTCTTCCATTTTTATAAGTGACAAAAGACAATATATGGTTGTTATGATGAGAAAAGAACTTTATGTGTACCTCCAGGAAACATTGTACGAAACAAAGGACTGGGAATAGAGCGTGAGTCTTCCTTTGATATGTGTACTTTGCACCATGGCTAACATCAAGGCTTATGACTTTGCATAGGAAGATGGCCAGAGATGGAATACCATTGATGCCAAGGAAGGAGGAAACTCCATTATTTCCTCTATATCTTCCCACAACAAAAGAAATTAGGTTTTTATGTCCAAAGATTTTTGTATAGAAACCTGAAATCCTCATAGATAAGAATAAGTCACCATGCAAAAAATAAATTCACTTGAGAACCCTATGTTTTAGTTTGTTTCTTGAAATAAATCATGCAAATGTATCTAAAGCATAGATACCTGAAACGAAATTTTTCATTGCAAGTAGCATGAAAAATCATTAATCAGAACTTTGTCACTTGGAAGTGAAATTAATATATGAAATGTTGAATGTGTCTAAGGTGAGTGTCGAGAAATTTTGATATAATTATTTCTCATTCTTATCATGTCCAGGAAAATAGAGAAATCCAATGAGCTATACCATAAGTAATGGAAAAGATAGATATCTACTTGAGATTTTAATGTCGAATAATGAGTACCTTTTCTATTACTTCCTTTTCCATCTTCTTTATGTATCGAGTAATGACCCTTTGTATTTTTTAGAAATATCCTAAGGTGCGCCACTAATTAGAAATCTTGCGCTAGGTTTCCCTGAAGTGGAATCCAAAAAATTAGTTTGTTCCTATGAAGTAAATTTTAGAAAATTTGTCTTGACATACCCCAGAGATGTAGCCTCAGCAAAAGGCCCTTCAAAGTCAAAGAATTCTACATCCACCACAGATCAAGGCTCGTCTATGGCATTGTAGTCAAATATTTGTGTATAATTATTTGGAGAATGAAACTCGGGATGGACATCAGGAAACAAAAGAATGAAGAAGCGCATAATCTCAAGCACAAATTATGCTAACAATTTTCTGCACAAAAACAATACATATATATGTATGTGTGTGCGTGTGTGGATTGTAGGAAGACCATCCAAATATAAAATACATTGATTGAAAAGAAAAAATATACATGTTCTCCAATGACATAAAATGGCATATGTGTAGAGGCATTATGTAATGCATTAACAAACCTCAAATCCATATCTTGAGAAGATGTGTCGCTTGTGGCCTTCTATACATATAATTTGCCTCTTTAGCTAGTGGATGTAATAAAACAAAACACAGTGCTATTTGTCACTATCCATACAATAAGATGGTGTAAATCGCATGTTTTATCCTCAATGCAAATCTAACCTGGGCTTCTTATATACAATTAAATTTCCTCTCCCTCACTCTTTGGAAATCTTGATCTAGAAATAGTCTCTTAAATCCTCAAGGGTAATATACTATAATTTTGCAATGACATAATGTTTGTCTCATAGTTGCAAGTTTGTCTGCCAATTTATGTCCACCTTAAATGGATTAGAGCTAGTTTCCTTGTTGTTAGTCACTAGGAGAACTAGTCGTCAATGCTCATTGCATCTATAATAGATATTTTCCATGTCACCATTGTGCAAACAAATTCCCTCACATGTAGACCTTTTGAATATTTCTCCATAAATGACAAGCTCAATTACCCCAAAATAATGGCACCATGAAAGTGAAAAATGGCAGAACTTAAAGAATGTAAAGATGATATTGAGAAGCTAAATGGTGGAATTTTGTCTTAGGATTTTAATTATTTCCCTAGTATCAATTGAATTGGCACGGAAAAGAAATGGTGATAGAGTATTGAGAAATTGTACGATACACTGAAAGACAAAATAAATTCAGTAAAGTTAAAAAAATATGGTGAAAAAATAATGAATTCAATAAAATTAATGAAATTTGGTGATAATAAAAAAAAAGCAACACAATATTGCAAATTTTAAAGAAGTTAGTTTCATCAGTCCTTCTTCACTTTCAATTAGTAAATTGACTTATGTTAGGGACAAGGTGAATGCAAGATTAGTACCTGCAATAAGGTGATTGCAAACTTAGTACCTGGAATAAAGCTTTGTGAAACTCACTTTTGTAATTGAGGTACCCCTGAAGGTAAATGGTGAAATTTTTCTCTCAAGATTTTAATTATTTCTCTAGAGTCAATTGAATTGGCACCAACAAAAATTTGGAAAAAAAGTATCAAGTAAGTCAATCAGACATGGATGACATAGGACAAGAATTCAATAAAATTAATGAAATCTGGTGGCGCAGGAGCAGAATATGCCCAAGCCATCCACCATTCCCCTCTTCAATGTTCATTTACTACCAACTATCACCTAAAGAGAGAGGAAGAAGTGCTGAGGTGACAACTGGTAGCCTTTCTAACCTACTTAATAGTACCTGAAGACCCTCACTACAATTTTGAAAATAATCTCCACCTTCCTTTGGAATTCCTCCAAGAAAGTTTAGTAGGTTTCCTAGTTGTACCTCTCAAAAGGAGAACACGAGGAACTAGATCAAAGGTCAATATGAATAAAGAAAGGGTAGAATTTTTACTAATTCTTTGACCTTGAAGGATAATCTTGATTGATAATCCATAGTCTTCCATTATATCAAAAGTATAAGGAGATTCAATTGTTTGCTTATTTATTTTGTATCTCTTTTTATGAATTTTGTCCATTAGCCTTAGAGATATTTAAGTTCCTTCCATAATATTTGAGGTATCTTGCATCAAACACATGCTATCCCTTAAGGTAAATAAAATAACAACCATGTATTGATAGAAGAATCAAGACCAACTACTTGAAAGCTTATCATCTTTGAGAGAGCCCACATTGTCTTATTTTCTCTTGTTAAAACTTCTTCAAAATGAATAAGTCAACACACAATGATATATCATATATATTTCTAGCTTGAACATGAATATTACAACTTTCAATCAAAGTACACCACATTGTTGGCATTAATAGGCCTGAATAATGTATTCATAATAAAAAATAATATGCTACATGAATATTACAATTGTCTTTCAAAGTACACCACATTGTTTGCATTAATGGGCGTGGATAACCTATTCATAATAATGAAAAAATAATATGCTACAATTGTATCATTCATCTAAGTTCAATTTCATACTCCAATAAATTAGATAAGTTTGTCTTATTATCCTATTTGACATGTAATAAGCCATCCACATGACTAATAGATACAACAAAATCAGATCATTGACGTAAAATATGAAACAAGGGAAGATGGAACGCTTAAAAATCAACCCTAAATAGTGTTTATAACATGAATTCCTTCATTTGAATATGGTGCAACACAAGATTCGAGAACCATGTGGCATGTAGCATCTAGGTAGTGTAAGGAAGTCATCATGACAAACAAGCATGAAACGGAGAGAAGATAATATCTTTTCTGTCCCATAGGTTTCTCTATATTCACATTTAACACACATCATCTTTACTAAGAATTTCAATGTTTTAAATCAGGAAAATCAAGCATTTAGTAAGCTCTGTTGGGATTACCATATCAAAATTATATTTTCCAAAAGCATACAAGAAAGATGTTAGGGATGTTTACTTTTGAATCCATTCAAGGTATTTATGTAAAATGGCAACATGCATTATTATATGAGGCTTGATGTAAAGGCATTCTTGTATGCTTTTGGAAATTATATTTTGATATCGTAATCCCAAAAGAGCTTACTAAATGCTTGATTTATATATATATCACATTCAACCACTATGAAGAGTTTCTAGTAATGAAGTTGTGCACTAAAAATAATGGTGGACCATAGTTTCTGGTGTAACATTAGAAATTGATGATGAGCCATAACTAACTTTGAATCCTTATGAAGTCACAAAATGTCCAGACACCATAGTAAATTGCCTTTTGGGCTTTAAATGAAAATGTATCAATTCATGTCAACCATTTAGAGAAGTGATTCCTAACCACTGTGAGAGTGAACATAAATAACTGAAATGTTAGATGAAACTTGAAAGTACTTTGTAATTGGTGGGATAACAAATTTCTAAATCAAGGAGTTCAAGGAAGTAATTCTAGAGTTAAATGCATTAAAAAATTAGAAGAACCACCAAGAAAAATACAGCTCCTTTTAGTAGGTTTATTAAGTTAAGCATGACACTTTGTGGAATTGGCACCTCTATCTGATTTCAAATTTTGAAGGATAAGATGACCTGTAACTATAAGAAAATATTAGGTAATTACAGTTGTAACATGCAATTTAATTAACTGAAAAGAAATATATGCAACAATAAAATTTTGTATTCAGCGTTAAATAGGCCCTATAGCCTATTAAAAAGGAAGTTCTTAAGTTCTTCAACCTTGAATGCTAGGAATAATTCTACTATGGATTCCACATTAGCTCCAGTTTTTGTGTGCAACTTATGATAAAATCATGATGCCATGGTGGATCCTTCCTCAGGAACCCAGCAATATAAGTCATCCTCTTGGGTTGTTCATGTCAATATTTGTATCTAGAAATAATAGTGAATGATCCTTATTCATTCTCACAACCTATCATTGTGATTGTATTTATCGTTGCCTCATTTCAATAAGTAAAATTTTGTTTTCTGCTTCTTTCCTTAGTCATATGTTGACTATTTACTTCAGAGTCATGCATTTTTCACTTCCCTTGAATCCTTCTTTTGATATGCACTTTTAAGTCCGACTGGCCTATTTTGGTTGTCATTGGACACTAGTGCAATATAATTCCATTTCATTTGGTGCTAGAATTTGATAATTAGAAAGTAAATGGCACAATGAGGGTTGCAAATATCAGTTATATATTGAAAATATCTATGATATATTGCAAACATCATGATATATCATGAATCTCTTAGCTCGGGAATGCTTCACCTAATTTGGTCATTATTGGACATTAGTGCAATACAATTTCAGTTCATTTGGTGCTTGAATTTGATAATTAGAAAGTAAATATCACAACTAGAGGGGAAAACATCAATGATATATTGCCAACATCATGATATATCACAATTCATGATTCTCTTACCTTTATGATATTATTAATAGAAAAAATAAACTATTTTTTCAAAATTTGAAAATATGGTGATATTTCCAAAATATTGCAATATATCGACAAATATTGTTAGAAATTGTAAAATATCAGCTAAGTCATAATATCTTGGGACTTTTCTGGATTTTGTTTTCTCAGTTTGAAGAAGAAAAGAAGTGGATTGCGAATCAAGGGGTCATTAACTGTTAAATTCCATAAAAGGTCTAGGAGGGGGTTGTTTAAACATTTAAAAATTTGAAAATGAATTGAATATTTTTTTTTTTTAAAGCTTGCCAATATTTTTCAAGTTTTTCCCCAATTGTTTCTTATAAGTTTCTTTCTAGGCCCTCAGCAATATATTCACAGATACAATGTTTGGAACATCATGAACAACATTGTACAAGTCATCACAAAAAAGGCTTGTTAGACTGTGGAATGACGCATTATGTCATATTCTATTTTCTAAACATCAAAATGAAGGAAACAAAAGCATCTACCATGTGAATTTTGTAATCCAGACTGTTAGCATTATAGCTAACGTGTTGTCCTCGATGGAAACATACTTGATAGAGATGTCAACATGATGGTTATGTATATGATATAGGTGATATGAATATTAGGAATATTAGTGCAGAGATAGATGGATGGAAAAGATAAAGTGTGAGAAAGTATACGCGAGTCTTATGAAGCAAGATTTCTTACATACGTAGGTATGGTGAGAAGAAGTTGCATATAGAATATGCACCATGGTATTATGAATATCGGAGGTCTTTACCATGGTGTTGGCCCATAGTAATGGGTGGATCAATGGTTATTTGATCCCGCTAAAGAATACCAATGACATTACTAAGGGTTTGGCCTAAGGTATTGGATAAGGTAAAAGCTATATAAGGAGATGGAGATCAAAGTGTTATGTGTGAAAGTTATGGGTTATTACTAAGTAATCTAATCTGAAACAGGTGTGCACCAAGGAGTATGGAAGAGGCTCATATCAGATAGATATGAAAGAATAGTAATGAATATAATTGCTTGATTTGTTTGTGATTATATCTAACAATGATAGATATGTGGTCCTGATAATGCTCTGATGTGGATATGTGATGGTAAATTATTCACATTATGTGTTGTGGTTGTAGTGAAGGTATGATGCAATGATTTTAAATATGTACATTGGTTTGTGCCTGAGAGGTCATGTACATACACAAATCTACTTCTATGTAGTAGCATGTATATTCTACGAAGTTTTTTCAGTATGTGCAGACATGTACGTGGGTGATGTGTATAGGAAGAGCATACACACGCTGACGTGTTTTATGAAATATTGCGTACACATATAGTGTTTTGTAGTATAGGTTTTTAATGATGTTTTTATTAGTTCTGTTATGTTTGGTGTTCTCTTTTGATGATGTCTCTCTTATGATAATATGTGTTTGACAGTACTGGTTGGGTTGAATTGGTTATGAATGGAATATTGATTAGTGATAATGCTACTATGTGGTGATTTTTATTTGTTTCAGTGGTCTATGATGTGTTATAGGCCATTTTGTCACATTTGACCAATAGGCCTCCTAATGGGATCAATCAACATCTTATTCCCCCTTGTCATCATCATTGCACAAATCCCTAAGCATGTACCTTTCATTTCCTAGAGTTTCTGCCCTGAACTAAATCACCTGAGCCAATTTTAGGAACAACGCTCCCTAGCCTCCTACTGGACAATGTTAACAACTAGGTTGCTTGACTATGGCCTACGTTTATCACCTACATGATGCTCCCCTTTGCACCTATGTTGGTTCTAGAAATTCGAGAAAAAGAGATAAAATATGGAAGCCTCCTAGTCTAGAAGCTTCCAGAATTTGCTACAACCATTTACCTTAGATAAAACAACCAAATCTTATCCTACCCTAATTTGGATTTTCCATCCCTTATCCTTTGATCCCATCCTCCCGTCAAAGGTGGATCTAAAAGCTTAGATTGGTAATTGGATAAGAACTCCCAACTTACCCCACTCCTCTATATATTTACAGCCTTCCATATGCAAGTGTTTGTATTTTGGAGAGTGATTTTACCCTTATGCTGCAATGGTGAAAGGTTTCATTTCGTGCGTTTAGGGTGATTGGAGGTGCACATTCTGACGAGGAAAGGACAAGTCAACCTTGGAGGATCTCTTCTAAAAGATCAATGCCTATTTATGGTTGTAAACTCCTTCCATTGATATTACTGCAAAGAATTATCTATTTTCCTATATGTGATGTTGTTATTTCATGCATTTCAATACCATGTTGATCTATTGAATGAAGAATGTAGATAATACTGCATAGGTCTCATAGTTTCTTTGCTTGTTTCATCTGACTGTGCAGGTTCTAATTTTGGCAACCAGAGTTGGAATTGGAGAATTCAAGATAAAGAAGGAGTGAAGCCAATGAAGGATTTCAAGTAGGTTTCATATCGTGATCCAAACTTATGCAAGAGCACAACAAAATATAGAAATACCCATATACACATAGATGCAGCAGAAATAAAACTTCATTTCATTAACATCAAAGAACTGAAATATGCTTACATACAGAAATAAAAATAAACTAGCTTCGGCAATGGTATCTTATCGCTGTGAAGAGATGTGGCAACTATATGCCTCTGAACTATGTTAAAATAAGACTCAAAGGCCTATTTATTATTGAGAAATAATGGAAAACCCTAAACATCCAAAAATCTACCTCTAGGAAATGAAGCTCCAAAACTATGGGCCTTGTTTGGGTAAATTGGTACATCAACCTCTCGGATCGTAACTTTGGCATACAATCTCCGTTTGGCTATCATAATACCTCGTTTCGAAGAAGTCAGAGAGAAGGCCAAAAATGAATGAGTAAACTTGATTAGGAATTTTCTGGCCTTTTCGGTTTACCTAAAAATATATTTTAGTCCCTCAAAATGGCTCTGGAAGTTTAGGACCAAAAAAACACTGATCTCTAATTTCGATCTTCTTCCCCAATCTGAAAATCCAAGTGCAGTATAATATAATTTATTCTATTATGGCCCAATTCTAAATGTGAAAATACCAGGGACTTATTAATACTGATTAACCATGACTCTTGTAAATCCCATTTACTTAAAATGTTCAGTGGGAAATTCATTAAAGATATTTCCAGAAATACAGTTTGTTTCTGTATCCTTCTACTATTCCTTCAAATCGATCTTGCTACTACATATAATTTAGAGTAATATGTAAGGGACAAATATACAACATCTCTCTCTTTGATGTTGTGCTACAATTAAGGAAACTAAAAAGAAACAATGATGGGGGTCCAAGTGGAATAGGAGGGTGGCCACCAATATCTACATGAATCACTCATTGCCCCTTAGGAAGAAATGGTCCCCATTACATTGAGTGCCTCCATGAGATGGGGGAAACTTCAATTGAACGTGGTCCCTGGTGAGCCACTTACCTTGGTGCAGGAGTTGGCCAGCTTTGACAACCCAATACAATTGGACCTTCTGTTGGCGATTGTTCTTGATCTGCATGGCCATGATTCAATCAGTTGTGGTCTGTTCCATGCAGTCTGGGTTTAACTCTATTGGTGTGAGTTGTTCTGCAATCTCTGACGTGTCCAGAAATGGTGGAAAGTATGGTCGAAGGCGGTCCACATTGAACACTGGGTGCAGGCCAAGGAATGGTTGAATATTGAGCTTGAAATTATTGTCCCCTACAACCTTAGTGATGGTGTAAGGCCCATATCTAAGTGGGAAAAGCTTGCAATGGGGCCCAACGAGGCGCTCCTTCTACAAATGTAACCAAACTTTATCGCCCACTTGAAACTTGTGTGGCATCTGATGTTGATCATGATGTTGCTTGTACTTAGCATTAGCTCCATCCAATATGTCATGAACCTACTAGCAGATGTTTTGAATGCACTCAATGAAATTGTTATCCATGTTAGCTTCAGACTATACATCAGTCCAATATGCCTGAGTAGCTTCAAATGGTATGGCCACATCAATGGGACATAATGGCTGGAATCCTAACCCCACCTAAAAGGGGATGTGGCCAGTTGAGCTATGGAGAGCTCCATTGTAGTTGTGTTGGACATAAGGGAGGCCTTCATCCCATGTGTGTGGATGCTTCATGTTGTACATGCGTAGAATGTCTGCAATCATCCGGTTGATGACCTATGTTTGGCCATCAGTTTCAGGGTGGAAAGTCATGGGCTTAGCTTGGTATCCATTATCAACCAGAGACTTGACAAAAATGTACATAGGAACATATTGTCTCGATCTGAGAGAACAGAGTGTGGGATCCAAAAATGTACCGAAACTCGTTAAAATAAGAGCTTAGCAGTGGCTTCTACTTTTATACTCTTCTTCCATCCCCCCAAAATAATCGTCTTAGAGAATCTATCGACGATCATGAAAGCGCAGTCATTTCCATGCTTAGTAGAAGGAAGGTCCGACATGTAATCCTTGAATATGGATTTGTAAGGCCGATTAGGAGTAGGAAGAGGAGTATATAGGCCTTGCTTCTTGATGGTTAGTTTGGCAATGGCATACGCAGTGCAGGATCTTATGTACTTCCCAACATCTTGTCCAAGGTTCAACCAATAAAAATACTTCTGCAAAATTGCCATTGTTTTCTCTACCTTAAAATGTCCAACGACCCAATTGTAGTGCGCCTCCCAAATAATCTTGCCACACTCACTTGAAGGAACACAGATGTGTCCCAGGTGGCATAACAGTACATCCAAGAGGTGAAAATTTGGAACTGTCTTACCTTCCAGGAGTGTCTGGTATGTGCTACCAAATCTGGATTGCTCTGATCAAGATGCAACAATCCCACAATTTCGTGCCCGCAAGAGTGAAGCATAGTGGTTAGTGCCATGATCGGTGATGAGCTGAGGGAGTTTGAAACATTTTTGGTGTTGTTCTTCTTGTATTTAATGGTCAAATGGAACTGTTGCAGGTATGTGTACCATTTCTTATTGCGATTGTTTTGCAACTTCCCTTGTGTCTATATGAACTGCAAGGGTCTATGGTTTGTGTGGATGACTGTTTCCTTCACCAAAATGTGATTCTTCCATTGTCGACAGGTTTGCACAATGGAATACATCTCTTTGTCATAGGTGGGATACTTTTGGACTATGTCCAAAAGTGTCTCACTATGATATGCCATTGGATTCCCCTACTGAGTAATAACTACACCAATAGTATACTGAGAGGCATCTATCTTGATCTCAAATGGTTGCTACTGGTATGGTAATGTGTGCACTGGTGTAGAGCAGAGGTTATGCTTCATCTCAATAAATGCCTTCTGTTGGGATTCAAACCAAAAGAAATTTTCTTTCGTTCCGCCCTTGATGAATTGACTTAAAGGCCAAGTGATATGAGAGAGCCCCAATGCGAACTTGCGATAGAAATTGGCAAGACCCAAAAACCTGCGGAGCTCTATTAAAGGGGTTGGGGCTGGCCAAACCAAAATGACTTGTATCTTGGTTGGGTCCACATGCATGCCCTACTCGTTAATGATGTGCCCTAGATATTCCGAAGTGGGAATAGCAAAAACGAAAAGTGTTGTTCCGAAGTGGGAACAACAAAAACCAAAAAATGTAGAAAATCAAATCAGCGATCATATTTACAATTTTTACAAAAAAAAAAATTACAATAATGAAGCTACTGAAGGATTTCCTTCTACAACTAGAATTTGCATGCTAGAGTCCTCGCGTATCTACTGGTAAAAGGATTCTCTTGTAAGTGGTTTTTGGTAGAGGCGCACTTGATGCCCATTTTCTTTGAAGGAAAAACCAAACCCATCAATGGTGGTCAATGTAAGAGTGCCATTTTCATGTACTTCCTTTATTTTAGAGGAGCCTAACCATCTAGTCTGCAATTTACCAAGGAACTCCTGAAACATGGAATCATAAAGGAGTGCCTAGTTGCCCTCATGAAATGTCTTTTTCTTAATCAAGGAATCATGCCACTTGCCTTTTTGTTGTTGAATGAGTGCAGTACAATGTAGATCCAATAGCCGAATTTCATCTAATTCATTTATTTATTGTAGTCTATTAATCTGGGCTTCAATTAAATCCAGTCCCACTTCCTGGGCTATCCTTAGTGTCTGTATCTCAAATTCTATTGGGAAAATGGGTTCCTTACCAAATACTAGTTGATATGGAGAGTATCCAGTTGTGTTCCTCCAAGTCATGCAATATGCCCACAAGGCCTTTGGCAGTCAAGTCACCTAGTCTTGTTTGTGCGATGAGATTGTCTTCATTAGAATAGCTTCAATTACTTTGTTCGTACTCTCCACCTTCCCATTCACCTGCAGGTGATACAAAGAGGTAATTCTGTGAATAATGTGATGATCCTTCAGTGTAGAAGAAATCTTGTGGCCTACAAATTGTGGCCCCCTATCAGTAATTACTTCTTTGGGTAAGCCATATCACACAAAAATTTCGAAAAGAAAATTAATCACTGTTTCCTCTGTTGTTCTTGGTAATGCTACTGCCTCCACCCATTTAGTCACATATTCTGTTGCAACCAATATATATGATTTTTGATTGGAGGTGGGTTGATCAACCTAAAAAAATCTAACCCCCATTGCTCAAAGGGTTCTATCACCAGCTATGGATGCAGGGGCATCTCATCAAATTGGTTGGGGCAGCCCCTCCTTTGGCAACTATCGCATGCCTAGACAAATTTCTTAGCATCCTTAAAAATCATGGACCAGTAGTAGCCCATTTGCAAAATTTTATGTCCAGTTCTACGGTCTACAAAATGTCCATTGTAAAGTCCATCGTGGGAGGCTCTTAATATATCATAAATTTCATCTTCCCTGATACACCTGCGGATGTGCATATCAGCCCCTACGTGAAAAAGGTATCCTCTGATCTAGGAGAACCGAGTGCTACGTTGTACTATTAATTTCCTTTCTCCGGGTGTTAGATGTTTGGGCAATTTTCCTACTACTAAATAATTCGCCACATCTATGTACCATGGTGTTTTGATGGCCACAACAAATAGGTGTTCATCCCGTAACTGGTCTTCTACCACCATTGCATTGTCTGTTCTTGGCACTCGGGAGAGGAAATTTGTCACAAGATTTTCCCTCCCCGATCGATCCTTTATAGTTATGTCAAATTCTTGAAAAATTAGTAACCAACATGTCACTCTTCCATTCGTAACGGATTTATTAGCTAAATATTTGATAGCAGAGTGATCAATATACATAACTACGAGGTATCCAGTTATATAGTGTCTGAATTTTTTAATAGCATAAATAACAGCTAAAAACTCTTTCTCTATTACTGTATAATTAAACTCAACATTAGTTAAGTTTTTGCTAATGTAATATATAGCGTAGGGTTTCTTGTCGTCTTCCTAGCCAAGAACTACTCCAACGGCTGAATCTGACACGTTCGATGAAATCCGGAATGGTATATCCCAATTCGGTCCCCGGAATACTAGTGTTATTTGTAGTAGCCATTTCAACTCTGTAAAGGCAATGTCACATTTGTCAATCCATATAAAATCAACATTTCCTATTAGGGCATATAATGGTGCAACAATTTGTGAGAAGTTATTTATAAATCTATAATAATATCCTGCAAATCCCAGGAAACTACGTACCTCTGTTTGAGTGCAGGGAGTAGCTAATAAAAGTATTACCTGTATTTTTGCTGGATCTACCTGAATTCTAGTTGCTGAAATGAAATGACCCAGGATCAGGCCCTCTGTCATCATCATATGGCACTTCTCGTGGCTTAAGCATAGCCTAGTAGCGATACACTGTTCCAGGACTTTCTCCAATGTCTGTAATGCATATTCAAAGTCATCTCCATAGGGTGTGAAATCGTCCATGTACACTTCCAATCCTTCATTTATCAAGTCTATAAAAATACTGAGTATGGCTCTTTGGAATGTAGCAGGTGCATTGCACAATCCAAAAGCTAATAGCCTGTAAGCAAATGTTCCCCACGGGCAGGTAAAAGTAGTTTTATCATGGTTTCAAAGGCAATCTGAATTTGGTTGTAGCCACTGAAGCCATCCAGGAAAGAGAAAAATTTATTCCCTGCCAGTGTATCTAGGACCTGATTGATGAAGGGAAGGGGAAAATGTTTTCTTTTGTTGCTTTGTTGAGTTCTCTGTAGTCAACGCATATCCGCCACTTCCCATTCTTTTTGGGGACCACTACCAATGGAGAAACCAATTTACTGTGAGATATAAGATAGGTAAAATACACATCTAATAGTTTTTGAAGTTCTTCTTTAACAATATCCTTTAGGTGAGGATTTAATATATGTTGAGGTTGTTGAATGGGTCTTGCATCTTTTTTAGTGTAAATGTGGTGCATACATAGCTGAGGGTCAATCCCTTTCATGTCTGGGTAATCCCAAGAAAATGATCCTTTATATTTCCTAAGGACTTGAATAAGTTTCTGTTTCTAGTCATCACTCAGGTTACTATTAATGTTCAGGATCTTCCCTAGCTCGATTTCAATAGGTTTTCTATTATAGATAGTAGTTGTTAGGATTGGTTGGTCATTGATATCTCTCAGGGAAAATTCTTCAATTTCATTATCAAGGAATGCTTTAATCATGTGACATTTCAAACTAGACACTGTAGTAGGATGATTGATAAAAGTATTAATGACATCATCTTCTATTTGGTTTTTAAATTCAAGGGCATCTGCCACAATCAATGGTGACCGAATATTTTCTATTAAATATGTTATAGGTTGCTTACTAGTTTTTACAATGGTTAGGCTTGGTTGAGTAGGAGGGTATAAGGCAAGATTCTTCACATCATTTCCTCTATTTATGGTCATACTGCATGTCCGACAGCTGATATAGGCATCAACGCTTGCTAGCCAAGGCCTTCCTAAAATTTAAGGATGCCCATCTAGCCAGTTCCTAGGGTTAATAATAAAAAAAAGCTGCTGGATATTCCCAAGTGTATATAGAAACCATCACATCTGGTAATGTTCCTTCTGACCTAATAAATGAGCGGTCAACAAGTTCAAGCAAGGTAGTTGTTGGTTCCAAGGTTGTGATGCCAAGTATTTCACAAGTTGTTGTGAGAATGTTAATCACTGCCCCTAAATCAACTAAAGCATTGGGAAAAGGGTGGCCATTTATTTGTACTGTGACAATGGGGTTTCCCAGGTCTTCATATTTTACAGGTGTCTCTTTGCCTAGTAATAAATCAGACAAAGTTCCGACAACATGGACAATTGGGGCTATTTTTGTTTGCCTCACAGACTTCTTTATACACAATCCTTTAATAGTTTTGGCATATATTGGAATGTCTTGAATATCCTGGAGGAGGAGTATTTTTATACAGATATTATTGAGTTCACCCAGAAGATCAAAGTCGGGGTGTTCAATTGGGTGCAGTATCATCATTCTTTCTGGGAATGGTGGGGAAGTAGTTATGATATGTTCGGGAGTTTTATGCCTCACTGTATCTTCCTCTTGTCGATCATTTACAATCAAAGGATTATTTGGGTGTGGTTCTCCAGGTTGCATATTTTTATACTCCTCTAGAGAAATTATGCATCTAGATCTTAACTTGAGTTCATTACACTCTCTCAACTTTACTTCAGGGTCCAGACCCTCAATGATTTGTATTGACTGGATTGGTCTGTTTTTGGGATTTGGGTTGGGTTGGGTTGGGAGTTGAGTTCGTATATTAGATTGAGGATTCTTTTGCAATGTATAAGGTGTTGGTAAGGTAGGTTGAGACAGAGGAATTGTCGCCATAGGCTTCTTTGTGGATCTTTGCCAGTTTTGTTTTTGTGAGGTGGAAGGGGACCATTGAGATGAATAGGGATTGTTTTGCCAGAATGGTGGAGGGTAAGAGGGATTTGACCAATTATTGTTTGGATTTGACTGGTTG
>APFE031589890.1:11211-23425 GCA_000404065.3 Pinus taeda | reverse complement strand
CTCCCAAGTAGAAGGATGCTCCACTTGTACTTCTTTTTTCATCTAAATTTCCTACCCAATATGCATCTGTGTAAGCTACCCATGTTAATTCCTTTATTTTTAGATACCACAACCTAGATTTTGTCGTTCATTTGAGATATATGAATATTCTTTTCATTATTAGAAAATGAGTTTCCTTCAGTGCTGCTTGAAATATTGAAACCTATCCAACTTCTTGCATTACATATAGTCTTGAAGCTATCACATACAGTAGTCTACCAATCATCGATTTATATTGTTTTGGTCCATTTCGCTGGATTCACCTTCTTTTCTCAACTTGCATATGATGATCATAGGAGTGATCACAAGTTTCTAGTCTTCCATTTTCAGTTGCTTCAACATTTATTTGATTCACCTGGTTTGAGAGATGAAAATGAATTCATCTAGAAGAGATATATTTATTTCGAAAAATAAAGTTAGCTCCCCATGCAAAGAAAGTTCAAATTCATTTGTCATATCATTTGCAAAGTTTTGACTTAATATATGATCATCACTTCCAAAGATGATGTTGTCAAATTATATTTCAAAGAGAATAATATTATCTTGATTTTCCTTTATCTAGAGATTATTGTCTACATTTCCCTTTTTGAATACTTGTTGTTGCAAATACCTGCTGAATATTGAGTACCATGCTCTAGAGGCTTTCATAAGTCCATACAAAGCTTTATTTAGTCTACAAACATAGTTCTCATCTTTTGATAATAGGAATCCTTTTGGTTGTTCTATGTAGACTTCTTCTAGATCCCCATTAACAAAGTATAAGTTTACATCCATCTTATACACTTTTATTCTTTTGGAGCATGCATAGGCCAAGAGCATTTTGATTGCTTCCATTTTGGCCACTAGAGAAAAAGTTTCTTCATTTTCTATTTCTTCAACTTCGGATATTCTTTGCACACTATCCTTGCTTTGCTTTTGGTCACCTTTCCATATTCATTTAGTTTATTTATGAAGACTCATTTTGTACCAATCACGTTTTTGTTCTTGGGTCTTGGAACAATTTCCCATGTCTCATTCTTCTCAATTTGGTTCAGTTATTCTTCCATGGAATTGATCCGAAGTTCATCATTTCTAGCTTCCTCAAAGTTACTTGGTTCAATTGTGGATGATAGTGATACATGCCCTTGCTTCGATGTTTGTGCTTTTTTTCTTCTTTTGCTTTCTACTCCTACACTCTTTTCCCTAATTATTTGTTTAAATTTTTGGATGATTCTTCTAATACCAACATTTAGGTGTCCTCAAAGGTGTATGCAAATCTTGCTAATTATCTGATTCTTCTTGTTCTGTCTGTAGATGCTTCTCTTCTTCTTTTTCTTCCTCTTGCTTTGGTTCTCCCTCTTCCTATTATTCAAATATGTGTGAATTTTTTCTTTCCTTATTGGTATTCAACACTTTTGTTTCATTAATTTTTACATTGATATTTTCTACTATCTTGTTGAGTCTAAGATTGTATCACTTATATGCTTTGCTTTTACATGAGTACCCAACAAGTATGCCTTCACCTATCCAGAGTAAAACTTTCCTAACTTCTAGTCATCTCTATTTATGTTACATTTGCTTCCAAAGATTCTGGAATTCTTGACACTAGTTGGTCTTCCCTTCCATAGTTCATAGGGAGCTTTTTCATTGTTGCATCCGAGCAATCCTCTATTCAAAACATGAAAAATATATGTACTTATTGAACCCAAAAGATATTACTTAGCTTGGATTTGTGCAAAACAAATTCTATCCATCTCTTCCACAGTTCTATTATTTCTTTCAATCACTCCATTTTTCCGAGGAGTTCAAGCTATTAAGAAGTGTCTTCTTATTACATGTTCTTCAAAATAGTCATTGGATTCATTTGAAGTAAATTCTCCTCCATTATCGAATCTCAAGAAATGGCTTTTTAAATTGGTTTCATTTTGAACAACTTCCTTGAATATTCTAAAAATTTTCGAAGCTTTTGACTTCATTTTAAGAAAAAAACCCAGGTCGTCCTTGTGTAGTCATCAATAAACAACATGAAGTATTATTTTCCATCTATTCCTTTTGTTCTCATTGGCCCACATAAATCAGTATGTATAAATTCTAGTGTTTTTTTCATGGAATGTTCCCTAGTGTTGAACTCAACTCTTGTTTCTTTTGCACACTGACATTACACACACATAATGTTTGAAGGATTTGTAATTTCACACATATCACTTAGAATTCATTCTTACTGATCTTTACAATATTATCAAAGTGTGTATGCCCCAATCTCCTATGCCAAAGCCAACTTTGATTTCCCTTTGTTGAGCAACATCTTTCCCTTCTAATCTCATTTACGATGTATATGTCATTTGGAGTTCTTATTGTTGTTGCAACCAATTTCCTTAAATCCTTCTTTCCTTATTTCACATTAATTTGAATTGAATACAAGTATGTGTCCTTGATCACACATTTTTCTAACACTTATTCCCAAAAGTGACAAATCTTCCTTTTTCTTTCTTCAATGTTACAATATTTTTTTTTCTCCATTCATATGCTTTGAGCGTCCACTATCAATATAATATTAACTTCTTTTGCTTTGGGCTTGTAGGGCAAGCCCATATTCCTCAACCTTCAAATATTCTTGTTTCTTTTTCCGAGTTCTTAGTTGCTCCCCCATATGATGGACATGAACCTACGTTGTTTCCCTTGAAGGAACTACCAAATTGCTTCTATAATTTATGGCCATGTGTTTAAAATTATTCCATTTGTAACACTTATTTTTATCACTAGGAATGCCAAAATTATTATAATTTCTGTTGAGAACCTACCTCACAAGATTTTCTACCATAACTACCTTCATAGTAGTTCTTGGGATTTTCATAGCTATTTCTAGTATTTCTACCTCTTGCATAGACTCTACTATTTATAACCTTTTGCCCAAAATTATTACAAGAATAACACACTCCAAGAAAAATATTTTGTTACCTGAGTGTAAGTGGTCTTGTTGATGGCATTTTCCCTCTCAATATGATATTCTTCTTTAATATTATCATTGTTGGATTTTGTGCATCCTCCTTTAGCAACTTATATTCTTCCTTCTCGATAGGACCCTTGAGTGCATCAACATAACTTCATTTCTTTCCTTCATTTCCTATCATCATATAGCTTGAACCTTTATCAATATTATTTGTTTATATTGTAGTCCATACCTATCAGTGAATTATTTATGGTTACGTATGATTTCATTCAATATTTTGGTACTATTTGTCAATTTTTTGTTGGATGTCCTTCTTCCATAGTTCCTTCCTCAAGAAGACTATCTTAGCTTCTACATTCCCAATTATTCTCTCCTTCTCTTCCAACTATCTCCTGAGTGTTTCTTATAAGATAAGTTAAGTGAATAATCAGTTCTGTCTCAAGATCCAATTCTCCTTATTCTTCATGATTTCCTTCATAGTTTTCAGGAGTTTCATCATTAGAATCTAATTCCATGAATAGAAATCTATCAGAATCATGGTCACTATCATCTGGCTTCATCAGATGAGTTACTATCTTCTCTTGAATACAAACTTTTCTTTCTTTTGATTCTTTTCCAATATTCCTTTTATTTCTTATAAATTTCTTCTTCATCACTATCTCACCCCTTTCCAAAAGGATATTTAGAAGCATAATAACCAAGTATTCCACATTCAAAACACTTAAATGGAGGCTTACCTTTATATTTGAGATTTCCTCTTTTCAACCTTCTCACAAAGTTGGCTTCTTATTCAGTGCATGAATCATTGCTATAGTCAAAGTTTGTTTTTGACTTTTTCTTGTTCTTCATTGTCTTATTGGACACCTTAAAACTACTTCCCTTTTGGATGGATTTTCCTTTTTAGTCCTCTTCTCTTCAAGTCCTCTCATCGTATTCATGATCTCATCAACTCAAAGAAAGTAAGTTGCAACACCTTCATCTTCCTTTATCTTTAGGTGTTTAAAATGTCTTCTATATGTTTGAAGCTTGGCCCCTTTGACCTATTCATCTCCTTCATACACATTATTGAGTTTGTCCCAGATTTCCTTTATTAATTCACAATGCATAACCTTGAAAATTTTTTATAATGTTAGCCCTCCTAGTATGGCATACATAGCCTTTGAATTATTTTTCATAAAGTCTTCTTCCAACCAGATCTATTGGAGTAGAGGTTGGAACCTTTTATTTATTTATAAAAAATTTCCAAACATGAACTCCTTGTGCTTGGAATAAAAATATCGTTTGTATGCTCCAAAAGGAATAATTTTCTCCATCAAACAATGGTAGGCTATGTTTGGTGTATTATTCTTTCTTTTCCATGAGTTTCACCAAGATCTACATTCCAATGGTTAAAATGTTTCTGAAGGAGTTTGTTATGATACTAATTGTTGGAATATTTAGCAATACTGAGAAGGGGGTGAATCGCTATTAACAATTTTTATCTTCAAGAACTTGTAAATGCATCCATAAGTATAAATAAAAACACATAAATATATAAAACAAATGCATTTTCAAGTGAAAACCACATAATGATTTGATTAATATATATATTCTTAATACACAAGTCAATATTATTCAAAGAAAGTCTACCCTTTTGGAAGCTACTCCTCTTTCCTTCACACAGCCACTCGACTTCTTAACACAATAATTCCCTTAATAAATGATCTTTGAACTTGGCCTCCTTATCAATAAAACCATATTTGCATAAAATAGCCTCTAGAACTATAACATAACAATCCTAAATAATAAGGCTTGAAAAACATATGTATTTTGAACCCAATGTATTTTAATTAGTGTTATGATATATGTTTGAATTTTAGAGAACTAATTAAGCAATAATACCCAAGAACCATGCTAGAATAAGAAACCATTTTGCAAATGAAGTATATTTGATTTAATTATAAAATGATGCTATTTTGCTAGAAAATAACACCACCCACCTATCCTTTGCCTTGAATTTACATTTTCTAAGGCATATTCTTCAGTTAGCCTTCTTATACTCTACAACTACAAGAACTTATTGAACAAAAAACATTTATATATGAGGCCATAAATAAACCACATGCAAAATTAAGTATCTAAGTAAACAGAATGATGAATTAGCCATACATTCCCCCTTTCCCTTGGTCATTTCCAACTTCTAATATGGAATCATCATACATTGATCAACGTTATAGTACAACAGAATCGCACATATTACCAAGATGATAGTACAACACAATTATGACAAAATGATAAATCTTTGTGAAAATATCAAACATTTAAATGGGTTAAGTGATAAAATGTGTTTCTAAGAGAAAAACATGAGTCACCCATCCTTTGTGCTATATTTTCACAAGTTAAGGTACCTTCATAGACTATATTACTGTAGGCACTCACTACATAAAGAAAAAAAAATATTTAAGTATGAGACCATAAATAAAACACATAAAAAATTGAATAAAAAATTAACCATGCATGTCTCCTTGCTATCATCCATTGCCAATTCACATTGAATCATAAGCCATTATAGAGAAACTCAAATGAGACACATTGCATCTAGGATAAGGTGATTCATATTTATTTATCAACATTAACCTCCATCTATCTCTTTCATTTTCTCTACATACTAGTGTCCTCTTTTAAGCAACAAACCAAACCAAGCCCAATCTACAAACAAGAAAAAAAGACAACAACTATAACATATCACAAATAAAACAAAACAAAACAAAAACATACAAACAATAAGAAAACAACAAAATACTGGAAATATCCTAAATCTTTGTACATAATCCTTCCTACAATGTGGTCTCCTTCTCTAAAAGAAAAGGAGTAGGCAGAATTAGGTAAAAATAAATAGAGGAAAAGTAATTTCAAGCATATCTCACAACCAATAATTATCACTAATATGAAACAAACCAATGTAGAGTTTGTTTTATAAAATCGAAAATCCAAATTTTTAATAGTAATATTAAAATTGTAATACAAGTCAAGCCTAGGTGTTGAATGCATAAACTTATCATCAACTTACTTTAAGTTCATTTATACTTCATTCTACATCTTACAATTACTAAGTGTGTTTTAAGGAATTTATTAAGTGTCTAAAAGCTTTGATCTCTCTTAAAAGCTTCATAAATCTAGGGTTAAATGAATCTAGGCTAGTAGTGTAAAAATTAAGGTTAACTCCTCTCTTTTTTTTATCCATCAAACTACTTTTATTAGAGATTTTCAAAATGGCATAACATACAAAACTTGTCTTCACCACACTCTCATTCTAAGTTGACTATTTCTATAATAAAAAAACAAAAAAAATATCTAAATTTACAAAGAAAAATGAAAAGTTACATAAATCACTATAACAAACATAATTATCTAGATATCAATTAGGGTTATCTTATATGGTTGTAAAATCATTGTTATCTTCTCACCTTCAAATCTCTACTAATTATATATATTTAAATATATAAATAAATGAAAAATATCATTATCAAAAACTAAATTAAAGTTACAAGATATCATTTTTTTCCTAAATTAAAAAAAATTAGCCAGAGCAAAGAAACAATATGCCCTTTTTTATCTTTTAAGATGAGAGCAATCTCATATTAAAAAAACCTAAAAAACTAAATCTTGAGCATTTTCAGATTTGTCTATGAAAGCACTAACATTTTAACCCTAACAACAGGGAACGCAAAACGCCATACGTTCGCTTTTTTCTACGGTGCATCTTTATTTTACTCATTTTTTTCCCTGCAATTTCTTCTCCTTCCATTGCTTCAACTTCTTCTGAAACTTTGCATTGTTCATACCACAAGACTCACAGAGTTCCTGCAACTCATCAGTGGTACCACGGAGAGTGCGGTAATAGGCCTTCATATCTTTGACATACTGCGACTGAGACTGCTTCAAATTCCGTTCTCTCCGCAGCAGAGCTTCAGGGCATTGCTCCCCCTTGCACACACTCGCCCCCCATGTGATCGCTGGGTTCCCAAAGTTAAAATTCTCTCCACTGAGCAGAGATTCAGCCACAGCGTTATTATTGCTCTGCCCTTCTGGAAGAAATGCACGAAGTCTAGATTTTTCCCGCTCTGTAAGATCTTCTCTCCACGCCTCTACCGTTAAAACGTTTCTGAGATCCTGTAGCGCAAATATTTCTCTGGGCAATTTTATGGTTTCAGCAATTTGAGCTTCCTGTATCTTGTACTTGTTGCTTACACAATGCTTTGTTATACCAATCTCTGGTTCCGGCGATCTGCTTGTGTTGAGCTTGGGCTTCTTGTTTTTGTGGGTATAGCCTTCAATTTTTTCAGAATGACGTTGGCAGTAGCTCTTGCCCTCCACGCGGGGCTGAGAACAACGCCATCGCCTCCCGTCCGATCGCTTGCACCGTAATTCATCTGCCAAACCGCTTTCTGCGGTTGCCCTCGGGCTCATGATTAAGTTCTGTGGGTGCAGGATATTCTCTGTAATTTCAGAGCAAAGAAAGATAAAAGGGCTGTGGGCGAGAGATTGTACTGTAATTTCAGAGCAAAGAAAGATAAGAAGGCTGTGGGCATTGTGATGCAACCCCTTTTTCTATTTATAGTTCAACCTTGCGGGTATTTCTTCCATCTTCCATGGCGGCCGACCAGACGCGTTTGCCAGGTTTTTTTTAATGGGTATTGAGATTGGAGAAGTATTTGGAAACATTAATTTAAAAAATATAAAAATATATAAAAATATTTTATTATGGTAAAGTGTGTGGTGGAAGAAAATTTGAGACCGTTATTTGGAATAAAATTATATAAAAATATTTTATTTGAGTGATTTTTTCTTACCCCATAATAAGTTTGAAGTTTTATGTTTAACTGTGAGGGGTAGGTGAATTGGTTTTTTATTTATGTTTAACTGTGAGGCGTAGGTTAATTGGTTCTATACGTTTTAGCTTTCATTGGGTGATAAATTCATTTTTATTTTTTATTTAATTGCACACATTAATTTATATGGTTGTGTTTTTTGGGTTTATACATAGTAAAATGGGGTGATTTTTTATATTTAAAAATTTTGTTTCTTGTTTTTTTTTAATGTATATATGTTTAAGTTAGATATTATCTATGAGTTGTAGATTAATTGTCTTGTGTATGGTTTAGTCTACACAAAGTTTTATGTTCAAATTTCATGGGGAGGGTTTTGGAATAGGGCTTCCAAAATTCTAGTAAAATTATTAATAATTATTAAATGGATGATAGGTATTTAACTTCCATGGAATATTCTACAATATTATTGTGGCCACAGGCCTCTAAGTAGGGTAGATAGTGAAAACATTTAAATGTTTGTTCAACTAATAATAAAAAGCCAAAGCAATAAAAATAATAAAATTCAAATTGTTATACTTTGATTTAGTCATTAAATTGTGAATAGGCTTTGTTAAAATATCATAGCCAATACCATGGCTTATCAATACCACATGCCCAAAAAACATGGCCAATACCATGGCTTATCAATACCACGTGCCCAAAAAAACATGACTTATTTCACAACCAAAATATTTTATAACAATATTACCAGATTGTTAACCATGGATATTCACCCCCACTTTTATTATTAACTTGTAAAAATTTAGCTTTGTTACAATACAATAGGCCAATATCATGGCTTATGCATACCACATGGCCAAAAAACATAACTTATTCCATAACCAAAATATTTTATAACAATATGAAAATATTCTTAACCATGGATATTCACCCTTTGGTATTGATAAGTCATGGTATTATCCTATTGTATTGTAACAAATCTTATTTTTTACAAGTTAATAATATCCACCTTAAAGTGGGGGTGAATATCCATGCTTAAGAATCTTGTCATATTGTTATAAAATATTTTGGTTGTGAAATAGGTCATGTTTTTTGGGCATGTGGTATTTATAAGCCATGGTATTAGCCCATGATATTTTAACAAAGCCTATTCACTATTTAATAACTAAATCAAAGTATAACAAATTGAATTTTATTATTTTTATTGCTTTAAATTTTTATTATTAATTGAACAAACATTTAAATGTTTCCCCATATCACATTTTTTTTCTTTTTCTTTTTTTAAATAAGTAAGCCTACATTTAAAATTGTTTACATACTTAAGGTTTTAATAAAACCAGCCTAGATCCATCTTAACCCTAGATCTATGAAGCGTCGGGAGGGATCCAATCTCTCAAGGTGCAAACCTCTTTTTTTAGTACAAAACTTGAGGAAAGGTTTCCACCTCGAGAGATTTGATCCCTCTCAACGTTTGATATATTTGTGGTTAAGATGGATCTAGGTTGGTTAGTAATAGTCACAAATCAAAGATTCATGTTTTTTAAATATGTGTATGTTAATGTTGAATACTAGAGAGGAGGGGGTTGAAAATTTCACTTCAATCCTTATTTCTCATGCATTTATGGAATAAATAGAAAAACATCACATAATTAAATGAACACATAGAAAATAGAGATTTAACATGGAAACCAATAAAGGAAGAAAAGCACAAACACATTTTCTTTTCTTTAAATGATTGTTGTAGGCACCATTCTACAGTTAAAAAATTTGTAAACTCTGACTTGTAGAAGATATATATCCCCCTTCTTAGTTTTGTAGTCTCTAACCCATTGGAAACACCTATCCCCAAAGTTTATTAGGCATCCACCTATCGGGAACATTGATCCCCAATTAGTGCTATTCAATTGTTCATATCTTTCTTTTCATCACCTAATCATTCTGTTAATCTTTTCCTTTCTTCTATTTTGAAATATCATTACACTAAAGGTTGGGGAAAGGGGGCAGGACGGGACCAGGGGGTCATATAGTATAATTGAATAATTTAACAAGTATTAACAATATATAGTAATTAAGTCATTCAATAAACAACTAGATAAGAAACACGTAGGAACATTAGATATAAATGGAAATCCATGAAGGGAGAAAACCATAAAGTTTATATCATAATATTGTTGTAGACTCCATTCTCATTTTATATCAAATTTACTAGCACCAACCAGAAGGAGATACCCATCCCCTTATTTGTAAACACCCACTTGCAAGAAGAACCAACCACCTTTCTTTATAGGCATCGACCTAAAGGAAGCACTAACTCCCTGAATTTTATAGGCACCAACCTGAAGGAGACTCTTATCCCATGATTTGCAGGGACCAACCCACTTAGCCTATTAGATATGTCTTTCATCCATTTCAACCACATACCCGCATTCTTTCTTTTCTTCTTAGTCTTCAATCTTATTTGATTCTTGCCTCAACAATAACTTACCTAGATATTTAACTACATCTCAAACATACTCAATCTATCAACATTTCACTCAATCACATCTATAATCTTTTTCTCTATTCTGCATCTCTTTCCTCATGCCTATACTCCTTCCTACTCTAAGGTTATCTACAACCCTTCTACTCTGCTTCAAATCTCCATTTCTTCTTCTTACACACAATGAATTTTGTTCACTCTCATTTCAATTGTATAAATCAATTTTCTATTTTATTGTTTTATATGTATTTATAGTTTGCAACCTACTTTACCATGGGTGTTGATCCATGGTATTTACCCATGGAAACACTTCACCTTACTGTATCAATTTTTTTTCCTTCACGATATGAGAATTTCAGCCTCTTCATATTCACGTTTTTACATTTCTAGCATCCCTTCGATCTGTACAATTCATGCTTCAATCAATCCTCCTATTTATAAGCATAACATCTTCATATTTGTTTTCTAGTGGATCTTAATAATGTCAACATTTAAGTGAAAGTTGGTGTCCAAATGCCAAATTTTATCCAATTTTATCCCATTATTTTCATGCTCTCTAGAACATATGACCATAGGTCAAAACCGAGTGCTTAAGCTTAACTTGGTGCTTAAGACTGGACCTATGCAATTTTCCCAGTGTTCAATATCCAATAATTTTGAAGATGCACCCAATGACCCATTCAAATCAACAATGGAGAAGTCACTTCCCCCACGAATATATGAACATTAAAAAGAGGGTGGGAGGAGTGGGGATCCGTAGTTTGTCCTACGTGAAATTAAATATCCCCACTTTTTTAAAGTGTGCCCTATGATCTAGTGATCTACTAAAATCTAATGACAAAGAAGTCACTTCAACCCTCCCTCCTCCCACACCTGTCCACACTTTAACAAGTGAGGGGAGGGCGGGGGTTGAAGGTTTTGTCCCATGCAGTTTAATTTTGTGCAATGTGGTTCCAAATGAGGTTAATTCGGTCCACTACATGCAACCACTACTATGCACCTGTGGCTTATGGATGATGGGCTATGTCTTTTCCAGGTCACTTCCAAGTAATTGTCTTCCACTTGTCATGCCACATCACCACCATGTCACTGGCACGTGTTACCTGAAAAAGGGTCACTTGGCCACCCAAAAAGGCCAAATCCACCTATCACGTGTCATGACCATAGGGTGCCACATCATCATCTACCACCTTTCTCTGCCAAGTCACCTTTCCATGTCATCTAGGGTCCACATCTTTATTGAAAGCCATTACCTCAAACTCAAGATTTTTCTTCATTATTGAAGAGTTAGAATAATTTCCATATACCAATAGAAGCTCTCTGAGATAGCTATGCAACCAAACAATTTTCATGTCCATTTGAACAAGTTACTTGCAAACAAAGTGCCCTACTCAACAAAAAACCAAGTCATCATGAGCTTAGCACATTTTTAATAGAAACAATCAAGACATCAATAACAACATAAGCATCATGCATGAAAATTCAACAAGATCACCCTAAACTTGATATCACTGGCTAGACTTGACAACAATGACAACATACTCAATAGTCTACCCTTTTGGTATTGATGGAAACACAACCTAACATTACTAGTCATTGATGGCTTTTTGGCTTAAATCCCTAAGTTAGATTGATGAAACTACCATTTTTTTTCTCACTCTCTCCCTTTTCTTTTGAAGTGCCAATGAATTATCATTCTCCTCTTGGCTTTGAGGTGCTAATAGATGATCATTATTCCCCTTTGAAACCAATGGGAAAGGGATTTAACTACTCCCACTTTGATCATTCTTCCCCTAAAGGGGTTTAGCTGCTCATTTTCCCAAATGAGGTTGACACCAAGCATAAACATCTTGCCTATGAATTATGGTCCAAACACCACCTTAATTCTGTTGTTGTTCACTTGTATCAAGAGATACCGATAATTATTCCAATAGCCAAATGGTACCCCCACTTTTA
>APFE031589884.1:55506-67696 GCA_000404065.3 Pinus taeda | reverse complement strand
ATCTTAATAAAGCTATTCTAGTTTTCTTCCATATTCTTGTGTACTTGTCTATATATGCATTTGTATGGTTAACACACATCTGGTCCTGTGTTATTTATGAATATAGATCTTTGTTTCTTCGACAGTAGTATGTTTCTATGATTCCACAGGTTCTCTTTGAAGCTGGGTAGACGAAGAAGAAGCGGCAAAGATCTATCAAGAAGGAGAGGAAATCAAGCGCAAGACTAAGGTTGGTCTTCTTGGTTCTCCTCTTGTCTATTTTCATAAAAGAAAAAGAAAGTAGACTTTACTTGTTTGTTTCTAAGATAGCCACCCATCTTAGTGGGAATAGTAGCATCCAAGTGGACACTATTCTAGGTAACAAATTAGCGACTCCGCTGGGGAGCGATTAGATTGTTTGTTAGCCTATCTATCCTTGTTTCTTTTATAAACTTATAGATGGAGCCTGAATTCAAGCCAGCTAGCCTTCGAACTGCATTTTTTATACAAATGCAAAGTAGATCAATGTTTCTTCATTCTATCTCCGGGTTTTGTTTATGAATTAAAAAATAGATCTGCAAACAATCTAATTGCCCTAAGTGGTGGCTCTAGTAACCTCTTTAGATCACCCCTGTGTTTTACATACACTGGACATTACTTACTCGGCCTAAATCCCTTAACTGAATTGCAAACTGTGAGTGGAAACTTGTTTAAAGTCTCGCATTGGTACCATCGCACCCTGCCTTCAAGGCAGTCTATATGCATCGCACTTCCCGAGTGCAGTAGGTGCGCTACATACTGGTTTCACTATGTAACAAGTGCGATGGTCAGGGAGGGTTAACTTTACCCTCAAACTGTGGTTTTTTCTCACTGTTTTCAGTCCTATTTAGGAGTTTTTCTATCTGTAGTCAGTGTATTTCTGTGAAAACCCCCTTCTCTTGCATTATTCTGCCTCCTTAGTGCAAAGAACTGTAAGTGTTTTTTATGTATTGTGCATCATTTTCAGTTCTCTTTTGCAAAAAGTAGCATAGTCGAACTGTCGTTTCTGGATCTAAAAGTGTCATAGCTTTCATTCTCAGTTTTAGAAGGCAATCCCATTGTTCTTGATAGTCGATTATATAGTTACTATTGCATATGATTTGAATTAGTAGTTTTTAAAGTGTCAAAAAGCAATTTTCATTTCAAAATCACAAAGTGTCTCTCTTAGTTTCACTTCACTTTGAAAAAGAAATTTGTTGAGTACAGTCAATTTAAAAGTAATTCAGATTTGCACATAGCTTTCTTATCATCTTTCATACATTAAGAAGGCTGAAAACAAATACATGCATGTGCATTTGCATTTCGACTGCTTAGTTTGATTTAGGACTATGCATTTAGCGTGTGCTCTGTGCTCTTTGCAGAAATACTCTTAACTTTCTTTCCTTAGTAGCTAGGATTTTCACTGCCGAAAGAAGATTAAACGTTTGTTTATCATCTTAGACTGCATTTTAGGAATTATATACACATCACGTGGTGAACTTGAAAGGTAAATTGTTAGGCAAGATCAACTTAAACTAAATTTAATGAATCTAAAAAAGCTTTGGAACTTAACGCACAACATCTAGAGGTCTAGGCTAGAGACGTATTCTGGTGTCGTAAAACCTGGTAACTGTTGTTTTCAGTGTTGGTTGGGTGATTCCTCCACTCTGAGACGGCAAGTGCTAGTACGAACTTGTGCTCCCACGTACCGTCGAGTATATATTGGGAGACTACAATAGGTTTCATCCTTTATCCTTAGGAAGCCGTGTCTGCCACCCTATCGATTGCAATGCACTGAACACAACATTCGGGAAGATTGATTGTCATACCGTAAAAAGTATTATGTAGTTTTACGATTGGTTTGGTAATCCTCTCTGCCTAGATCTCCAAAGAAGTCCATTTTGCTCCTTTTCAAACTCCTTAAAGGAAAAGGTCCTCTGAGCACTTGTCACTCTAGGCTCAATAAAAATCGAAGGCGACTAGAGACATATTTTGTTTTTTCTCAACTCTTTAAAATAAAATAAAAAGTTGTGTCAAAGCGTCCAAAATTTATTTTAATCAGAATAACATCACAAATTCCCCCGTTGGTCTTTAGGTTGAGAAAATGGAGTCTACCAACCAAGGATTTCCCCTTGGAGGAAATCCTAGTCCCTTCTCCTCTTGGGGAGATGTTGGTGCACCCCATATGGCCACTTTGTCACTTCGAGGATTGACAATTGGTTTTCCTATCTGACTCTTCTCTACCTCTGTCGTTCAGAATCCCGTAATACCTGAATAGTAAAATCAGCAACTAGACGACACTAGAGTTTCCTCCCAACCTTCTACTTTGTTTAATTCTCCCTCTCCTCCTTCCTCTTCGCTTGATAAAGCCGGTAAAGCTAAAAATCAAGTAACTGAGAAGAAGAAGAATCAGAAAGAGAAAAAGGAAAAGAAGATAAAGGAACCAAAATCAAAAGGGAGCAACCAAGCATCATTTAGCGAAAACCCTCACACCACACCGTCGAAACCTAAATCTCCTTGTGTCATTTGCAATGGAGACCACTATCACCGAGATTGTCCCTACATCCCTTGGATCTTAAGGGACTGGTCTCCTTGTTTGCACAATCCGATGACGTCAACCTCTGACGATCATGTTGAATGCACACCATCAACCAATGTAAGTGAAGCATAAGGAAAAAAAAGGAATCCCAAATTTCCTTGTAAGTTTTGTGAAGGCAATCACACCATCCACCGTTGTCCCTTCCTTGACGAGGCTAAAAGAGTTTTGGATGATCATCCGGTTTCACCGCTACGACCTCCTCTTAGATATAAAAAACCCTTTCCATGTCCTCCACCGGTTGCGAATCCGGCTGGTCCATCATTGTGGTCGGCCGAAGCATCTATAATTGAAAATGAACCCTCTGAATCCATACCAGATGAAAGTCAAAAGGTCGAGACGGCAGTTGACCCAGTCTTGCCTTCAGAGTGTTCATCTTCGAATGATACCATCATTGAAGAGAAAGAGAACAACATTGTTCAAATTCTCTTCGTCAACATAGACTCTGATGAACTTGGGGGCAGTCCTCCTGTTCCTTTATCGCAGGAAGGAAGTTCATCAGAGTCATATCCGGCCGTCTATTTGGTCCCACCACCAAGCAACCTAGTCGTTTCCTTCGACTGGAATCTACTAGGAAGACCCTGTTTACCAGCTAGTGTACCATTCAGAATCATTGTACAAGCTTATAGAATGGTCATTGCTGGTACCATCATCTATGGAGGGGCTTCTATGAGTATCATTTCCTCAACTTCTTGGAAAGCGCTTGGTTCGCCATCACTTTTGCCTGAAATCAAAAATTTGACAGGCTTCGACAAAGGAACTAGTCGACCTTTAGGGATCCTTCCAAATGTGCCCATTACTTTGAGAAGGAAAACCATTCACATGAACGTGATGGTAGTTCAAGGACCGTTGGATTATAATCTACTCCTTGGACGCGACAATATTTATTGCATGGGAGCCATAGTCTCCTCACTCTTTAGAGTAATGTGTTTTCCGCACGAAGGTAGGATGGTCAAGCTTGTAGACCAAATGTCATTCCCTGGTTCACACATCACAAATAGTCAAATGCCATCCTAAATGGTCTTTTCAAGAAAGGAATGTCTCATCGATCTCCAGTCCGTCCACCTGATGAGCGTGAGTAATTCAGGAGGATGTGACTAAAACCCAGGGGGCATGCCCCCTGGTCTGTTTTGGCAGGAAAACCTTGGGTATAGAGTAGATTTCCGCGAGGGATATATGACTAGTCTGACAAACCCATCCTTACAAGAAAATGGGATCAAGCTGGAATAAGATAGCTTCGTTAAAGTTATGTGAGTGGAGTATCTCTACGCCACTCCCCTTTGTCTATTTCGGTAGACATCGCCAAGAGAGCTTTCTGTCTGCTACACGGATGGAACTTTCATGGTAACCTGGGAATTTTTCCCTATACCTGGGGGCATGAAAACCTTTCCGCATGCAAGCAAAGAGCGGCTATTTATTTTTTAAATTTGTAGGATCTCTAACCCTTTAAACCCGTAAGGATAGTCGTTTCCTAACTTGCATAAAGAAAGGATCTGTGCAAAGCTTGAGATATGTAAACCACTTCAAAATAGCATCTTGAATGAGACATTCTTATCATACGAATGGCGAGCAATGTTACCGCAGGGTTCAAGCTCGTTAAAAAATAAACCCTCCATGAGCAGTTTTAGCGCATAGTTCAAGCTCGTTAAAAAATAAACATAAGTCATGAGAAAATGTTTCCCCCAACTTTTAATCTCATTAAAAAATGAACCGGTAAATAACTATTTTGAATGCCTTATCGCCAGCTTTTGAGCCTTGGTCGTGTTCTCGCCATCACCTCCACTCTGTTTTCAGCCGATCATTCACCCCCATATGATTTTTTACTCCTTTGAGGAACATTTGCGAAGAGTGATTCTATTAGCCATCCTTGTGACACTGCTGTGATTGGGAAATTCCAAATCTTACCTGGAATCAGTTTCTACCCGAAACCGTCACTCGTTCCTCGAAAACGAGTCTTCTTTAAGCTCTTTTCACCTAACTCATAAAATATGAAAATATTGTCGAGCGATTGACCTCTCCGACTCGTTAAAGTCATCGGAAGTGCTATCCCTCCTCTATATTTTAATATTTTTGGACCTAAGGGATTATTACACAAAAAGATCGAACACTTGTCTTGTTTGGCTCATTAAAACTATCGAAAATTCACCCCTTTTGTATTATTTTACGCTTTTTCGGACTTAAGGGATTATATGACAAAAAATAATCGTTGGATTCTCCTTTCTATTTCTTTCAGACTCTCTCAAATTGAAAGGAACCGAGATATCTTTGTCATTAAACTCGTTAAAAACAAATAGTGACAAACTCGTCCACACGGACGAGAACAAGTTTCACTGTCACTAGGCTTGCAAAAATATAGCGACAGGTTCACTCGAAGGGTGGATTATAGAACAAGCATATGTTATCCTCCTCAAGCTTGACAAAAATAAAGGGGTATTGGTCAGCAATGACTGGGGAAAATTGGGAAGAAAACTTGAAGAAACTTTATTGGTAACAAGTCGCTCTTGAACATGATACTTTCCTTCCACATCCATGTTGGGTTGGGTTGTTCCGTTCACTGGTCATCACCATTGGTCCATCACACCATCCATCTTTGGGGTTAACGCTACCAATCCACCATCAGTGTCATCGATATGTTCAAGAGAATTCATTCAGACAGTTCACCTGTGTCTCACCCACTGCAATACATTCATGCTCCATTCCTTCATGACTGCCACTCTGAACCTTGTATCGTCAGATTATTTTCACCTCCAAAATCATTTGCTTCATTTCATCTCGTTGATGTGGGATTCATTAAGGCCCTCCTGCGATGGGTCGCTTCTTGTCGACATCAGCTCATTATCCAAGAATTTGACTTAGGAACAACCCTTTCAGTACTTTGAAGCTTGCATGCCTCAATGGCAAGTTTCTCACTTTCGGTGACAGGTTTACATCAATGGCCTTCGACCGAGAGATTTTACATGGTGTTCGACGCCAAGTCCTTTTTCACACCATGTGAATTGTACTGTAGTACCTTGAGGGTCATTATTGGTAATTCCTCACGCGCTTGTTAACAACTTACAACATTGGCTGGTAACAGGCGATGTCTTTCCATGTTCAACTCCAGAACATTTTTCACATGGATCGACTTGTACTCCGAGTGAAGATTGAACGAGTTTCGAAGACCTCGGATCTAGTTTCATCCATCCGAGTTGCGATATATTCAGGAATATAAAGACATCAAGTGTACATCATTGTCGAACAGATGATTATCCAAATCAAAGGATGATGAGTCCATATCATCAGTCTGTCACACAGACGATTGTCTGTCCTATGTACATGAAAATGAATTTATAAAGTTGAGCATGCGAATGCCCGCCTCAGCTAGATCATGAAAAAATGTTGTCAAAATAATGTATTGTATTGTATCTTATTACAGGTCGCCTCCCAGCTCGAAAATACTTCGGATCCTCATAGTAAAGCATTTCACCCGACATCAGAAATTTTAACAACCTCATGCTTTAGGGGGCAAATGTTATAGACATTTTTGGGCACTTCAAACCCAATCATAAATGTCCATAAACTGAGGGGTCCTAAGTCCATAAAAGTGTTGCTTCACTGCCTAAAGGAACAAGGTCAGCTGATTACATCATCTCCCAGAAGTTCTCCACTGAAAACTGCTCATAAATGGTCAAAACTGGACCATACTGAAACCCCAGTGCAGAGGGTGCGGTGCATATCACCTTCCCAGTGTATAGGGTGTGATGCATACTAAATTTTTCCTCTGTAGGGTGCGATGGTCAGGAAGGGACAAATGGCAGGGACAAAATGCGAGGTGGAAGATCATGGAATCTTCCAGAAGCTTCCCCTCTGACACTTGCCTCTCTGTTTTCCACCAGGGATGAGTAAGAGATCATCATTCTCCAAGTGGAAGCGGGAACTATCAGAGAGAGGACACTAATCAAGATCCCAGAAGATGACTCACCTTCCTATAATCATCTATATATGGATCCCTCATCACAGAGATCCAAAGGCTGGAATTTGTATCTTATAGAGAAGTGTTGTTGGTTTTCTGGTGTACATTCATAGTGTTGGGTGATTTAAGCTTTGCTTGAGGTGAAGAAGGGCTTTCTAGCTAGAGGATGATTGTTGGGTCAGAGCACATGGTTGTAATCCTATTGCTACTTTTCATCTTAATAAAGCTATTCTTGTTTCCTTCCATATTCTTGTGTACTTGTTATATATGCATGTATATGGTTAATACACATCTGATCCTGTATTATTTATGAATTTAGATCCTTGTTTCTTGCATAGTAGTATGTTGTTGTTCCACAGGTTCTTTTGAAGCTGGGCAGACAAAGAAGAAGCGACAAAGCTCTATCAAGAAGGAGAGGAAATCAAGCGCAAGACTCAAGTTGGTCTTCTTGGTCCTCCTCTCATCTATTTTCATAAAAGGAAACAAAAGTAGACTTTACCTGTTTGTTTCTAAGATAGCCACCCATCTTAGTGGGAATAGCAGCATCCGAGTGGACACTATTCCCAGTAACAAAATGGTGACTCCGCTGGGGAGCGACTAGATTGTTTGTTAGCCTATCTATCTTTATTTCTTTTATAAACTTACAGATGGAGCCTGAAGTCAAGCCAGCTAGCCTTCGAACTGCATTTGTTATACAAATGCAAAGTAGATCAATGCTGCTTCAGTCTATCTCCAGGTTTTTTTTATGAATTAAACAATAGATCTGCAAACAATCTAATTGCCCTAAGTGGTGGCTCTAGTAACCTCTTCAGATCACCCCTGTGTTTTACATATATTGAACATTACTTACTCGGCCTAAATCCCAAAACTGAATTGCAAATTGTGAGTGAAAAATTGTTTAAAGTCTCGCACTGGTACCATCGCACCCTACCTTCAAGGCAGTCTATATGCATCGCACTTCTCGAGTGCAGTAGGTGCGCTACATACTGGTTTCACTGTGTAACAGGTGTGATGGTCAGGGAAGGTTAACTTTACCTTCAGACTATGGTTTTTTCTCACTGTTTTCAGCCCTATTAAGGAGTTTTGTTGTCTGTAGTTAGTGTATCTCTGTGAAAACCCCCTTCTCTTGTATTATTCCGCCTCCTTAGTGCAAAGAACTGTAAGTGTTTTTATGTATTGTGTGTCATTTTCAGTTCTCTTTTGCGAAAAGTAGCATAGTCGGACTGTCGTTTCTGGATCTGAAAGTGTCGTAGCTGTCGTTTTCAGTTTTAGAAGGCAATCTCATTGTTCTTGATAGTCAATTATACAGTTACTATTGCATATGATTTGAATTAGTATTTTTTAAAGTGTCGAAAAGCAATTTTCATTTCAAAATCATAAAGTGTCTCTCTTACCTTCACTTCATTTTGAAAAAGAAATTTGTTGAGTACTGTCACTTTAAAAGTAATTCAGATTTGCACATAGCTTTCATATTATCATTCATACATTAAGAAGGCTGAAAACAAATACATGCATGTGCATTTTCATTTTCACTTCTTGGTTTGATTTAGGACTGTGCATTTAGTGTGTGCTCTGTCCTCTTTGCAGAAAGATTCATAACTTTCTTTCCTTAATAGCTAGGATTTTCATTGCCGAAAGAAGATTAAACGTTTGTTTATCATCTTAGACTGCATTTTAGGAATTATATACACATCACACGATGAACCTGAAAGGAAAATTGTTAAGCAAGATCAAATTAAAATAAATTTAATGACTCTAATCAACACTTTGGAACTTAATGCACAACATCTAGAGGTCTAGGCTAGAGACGTATTCCGGCGTCGTAAAACCTGGTAACTGTTGATTTTAGTGTTGGTTGGGTGATTCCTCCACTCTGAGATGGCAAGTGCCAGTACAGACTTGTGCTCCCACGTACCGTCGAGTATATATTTGGAGACCACAATAGGCTGCAGCCTTTATCCTTAGGAAGCTGTGACTGCCGCCCTATTGATTGCAATGCACTGAACACAGCATTCGAGAAGATTGGTTGCCATACCGTAAAAAGTATTCTGCAGTTTTGTGATTGGTTTGGTAATCCTCTCTACCTAGATCTCCAGAGAAGTCCATTTTCCTCCTTTTCAGACTCCTTAAAGGAAAAGGTCCTCTAAGCGCTTATCACTTCAGGCTCAATAAAAATTGAAGGCGACTAGAGTCATCTTTTGTTTTTTCTCGACTCTTTAAAATTGAAAAAACAAGTTGTGTCAAAGCGTCTAAAAAATTATTTTAAATTGGAATAACATCACAAATTCCCCCATTGGTCTTTAGGTTGAGAAAATGGAGTCTACCAACCAAGGATTTCCCCTTGGAGGAAATCCTAGTCCCTTCTCCTCTTGGGGAGATGTTGGCGCACCCCATATGGCCACTTTGTCACTTCCAGGGTTGACAATTGGTTTGCCTATCTAGCTCTTCTCTACCTCTGTCGTTCAGAATCTCGTAATTCCTCAACAGTCAAGTCAGCAACTAGATGACACTAGAGTTGCCTCCCAACCTTCTACTTCGTCTGATTCTCCCTCTCCTCCTTCCTCTTCGCTTGATAAAGCCGATAAAGCTAAAAATCAAGTAACTGAGAAGAAGAAGAAGCAGAAAGAGAAAAAGGAAAAGAAGAAAAAGGAACCAAAATCGAAAGGGGGCAACCAAGCGTCATCTAGCAAAAATCTTCACACCGCACTGTCGAAACCTAAGTCTCCTTGTGTCATTTGCAATGGAGACCACTATCACCGAGATTGTCCCTGCATCCCTCGGACCTTAACGGACTGGTCTCCTCGTTTGCACAATCCAGTGGCGTCAACCTTTGACAATCATGTTGAATGCACACCATCAACCAGTGAAAGTGAAGCGCATGGATAGAAAAGGAATCCCAAATTTCCTTGTAAGTTGTGTGAAGGCAATCACGTCATCCACCGTTGTCCCTTCCTTGACGAGGCTAAAAGAGTTTTGGATGATCGTTTGGTTTCACCGCTACAACTTCCTCCTGGATATAAAAAACTCTTGCCAAGTCCTCCATCGGTTGAAAATCTAGCTGACCAGTCATTGTGGTCAACCGAAGCATCTATGATTGAAAATGAACCCTCCGAATCCATACCAGATGAAAGTCAAAAGGTCGAGACGGCAGTTGACCCGGTCTTGCCTTCAGAGTGTTCATCTTTGAATGATATCGTCACTGAAGAGAAAGAGAACAACACTGTTCAAATTCTTTTCGTCAACACAGACTCCGATGAACTTGGGGGCAATCCTCCTGTTCCTTTATTGCGGGAGGGAAGTTCATCAGAGTCATATCCGGCCGTCTATTCGGTCCCACCACCAAGCAACCTAGTCATTTCCTTCGACTGGAATCTACTAGGCAGACCCCGTTTACCAGCTAGTGTACCATTCAGAATCATTGTACAAGCTTACAGAATGGTTATGGTTGGTACCATCATCGATGAAGGGGCTTCTGCGAGTATCATTTCCTCAACTGCTTGGAAAGCGCTTGGTTCGCCATCGCTTTTGCCTGAAATGAGAAATCTGACAGGTTTCGACAAAGGAACCAGTCGACCTTTAGGGATACTTCCAAATGTGCCCATTACTTTGAGAAGGAAAACTGTTCACATGAACATGATGGTAGTTCAACAACCCTTGGATTATAATCTACTCCTTGGACGCGACTATATTTATTGCATGGGAGCCATCGTCTCCTCACTCTTTAGAGTAATGTGTTTTCCGCACGAAGGCAGGATGGTCAAGCTTGTAGACCAAATGTCATTCCCTAGTTCACACATCGGAAATAGTCAAATGCCATCCCTAAATGGTCTTTTCACGCAAGGAATGTCTCATCGATCTCCAGTCCGTCCACCTGATGAGCGCGATTGATTCAGGAGGATGTGACTGAAACCCAGGGGGCATGCATCCTGGTCTGTTTCGGCAGGAAAACCTTGGGTATAGAGTAGGTTTCCGCGAAGGATATATGACTAGTCTGACGAACCCATCCTTACAGGAAAATGGGATCAAGCTGGAATAATATACCTTCGTTAAAGTTATGTGAGTGGAATGCATCTGCGCCACTCACCTTTGTCTGTTTCGATAGACATCGCCAAGGAAGCATTTTATCTGCTACGTGGATGGAAATTTCGTGGTAACTTGGAAATTTTTCACTATGCCTGGAGGCATGCAAACCTTTCCGCATGCAAGCGAAGAGCGGCTATATATTTTTTAAATTTGTAGGACCTCTAACCCTTTAAACCCGTAAGGCTAGTCGTTTCCTACCTTGCATAAAGAAAGGATCCAGGGAAAAGCTTGAGAGATGTAAGCCCCTTCAAAATAGCATCTTGAATGAGACATTCTTATCATACAACTAGTGAGCAATGTTACCGCAGGGTTCAAGCTCGTTAAAAAATAAACCCTCCACGAGCAGTTTTAGCGCATAGTTCAAGCTCGTTAAAAAATAAACATAAGTCATGAGCAAATGTTTCCCCCAGCATTTAATCTCATTAAAAAATGAACCAGTAAATAACCATTGTGAATGCCTTATTGCTAGCTTTTGAGCCTTGGTCGTGTTCTCATCATCACCTCCACTCTGTTATTAGCTGATCATTCACCCCCATATGATTGTTTACCCCTTCAAGGAACATCTGCGAAGAGTGATTATGTTAGCCATCCTTGTGACACTACCGTGATTGGAAAATTCCAAATCTTAACTGGAATCAGCTGCTACCCAAAACCATCACTCGTTCCTCGAAAACGAGTCTTCTTTAAGCTCTTTTCAACTGACTCGTAAAATATGAAAAGATTGCCGAGCGATTGGCCTCTCCAGCTTGTTAAAGTCATCGGAAGTGTTATCCCTCCTCTAGATTTTAATCTTTTTGGACCTGAGGGATTATTACACAAAAAGATCGAGCGCTTGTCTTGTTCGGCTCGTTAAAACTATCGAAAATTCATCCCTTTTGTATTATTTTACGCTTTTTCGGACTTAAGGGATTATATGACGAAAAAGAATCGTTGGAGTCTCCTTTCCATTTCTTTCAGACTCTCTAAAATTGGAAGGGACCGAGTTATCTTTGTCGTTAAACTCGTTAAATTCGAATAGCGACAAACTCATCCAAATGGACGAGAACGAGTTCCATTGTCACTAGGCTCTCTAAGATATAGCGACAGGTTTGCCCGAAGGGCGCATTATAGAACAAGCATATGTTATCCTCCTCAAGCTTGACAAAAATAAAGAGGTACTGGTCAGCAATGACTGGGAAAAATTGGGAAGAAAACTTGAAGAAAATTTGTTGGTAGCAAGTCACTCTTGAACATGACACTTTCCTTCCGCATCCATGCTGGGTTGGGTTGTTCCGTTCACTGGTTATCACCATTGGTCCATCACACCATCCATCTTTGGGGTTAACGCTACCAATCCATCATCAATTTCGCCGATATGTTCAAGAGAAGTCATTCAGACAATTCACCTATGTCTCACCCACTGCAATACATTCATGTTCCATTCCTTCATGACTGCCACCCTGAACCCTGTATCATCATATTGTTTTCACCTCCAAAATCATTTGCTTCGTTCCGTGTCGTTGATGTGGGATTCATTAAGGCCCTCCTGCGATGGGTCACTTCTTGTCGACATCAGCTCATTA
>APFE031589884.1:20888-54120 GCA_000404065.3 Pinus taeda | reverse complement strand
TGATCTAAGCTTTGCTTGAGGTGAAGAAGGGCTTCCTAGCTGGAGGATGATGCTAGGTCAGAACATATGGTTGTAATCCTCTTGCTACTTTTCATCTTAATAAAGCTATTCTCGTTTTCTTCCATATTCTTGTGTACTTGTCTATATATGCATTTGTATGGTTAACACACATCTAGTCCTGTGTTATTTATGAATATATATCTTTGTTTCTTCGATAGTAGTATGTTGTTGTGATTCCACAAGTTCTCTTTGAAGCTGGGCAGACGAAGAAGAAGCGGCGAAACTCTATCAAGAAGGAGAGGAAATCAAGCGCAAGACTAAAGTTGGTCTTCTTGGTTCTCCTCTTATCTATTTTCATAAAGGAAAACGAAAGTAGACTTTACTTGTTTGTTTCTAAGATAGCCACCCATATTAGTCGGAATAGCAGCATCCGAGTGGGAATTATTCCCGGTAACACCCTTAATCTAGAAATTATCCCTAATGGATCATAGGACCACGTAAAACTAAGATTAAACTGCATTTCCCTAAGGAGTTTGTCAGCCTCTTCACCTGCTGGCCTACTAATGCAAATAAATGGGCCAACCTGCATTTTTATCTTAAACTGAGACTTTTTATTAGTAGCAACAAAATGGACTTCATCCATGTTGATCATCTGCTTGATGTATTCTAAGGCAAAAATCCTCATTGGGAGTAATTTTGGCAGCTTATATGGTGGCAGATCACATCCAAAAATCCTTATCTCTATGTAACTCTCATATAAGTACTAGTCTCTTGTTTGTACCTTTTCTGACAGCTGCAAGACCTTTTTTATTTCTTCACTAATGCTTGGTTCAGTTCTATTGCTTAGAAGGCCTATGGCTTGATGGACAAACATCTCAGTAAATTATTTGTAAGTATATTATTTCTACTCTTTCATAACCAAAGTGGTCCAAAAAATGATCGGCTGTTGGTTTCCTTTCTCATCTAGCTTTTGCAATGACAAGTTCATGTTGTACCCCTGAAAGTACATGAACATGTAGACTAAGACAGAGGCATATTTGAATACCTCCTCTGTGGGAAACTTGACAAGCTGCTGATGAATAGACTCTTCAAGAAAATGGTTAAAATTGAACACAATTGAGGGCTTAGCATCATTAGAAAAGATGGATAAAAATCCTATAATGGCCTCATCTACCCATTGATCAGAGTAGTAGCCAAGAAGGTAAGAAATGACAGTGATTATTTGCTTGGCTCTTTCAGGGAATATGGAGGAGGGGTAAGGAGGATTTTTCTTTTGTAATCCAGCATCTTGTGTTAAGAATAATTCAAGAGTTTGGGCTCTCTTAGCAAAGTCTGATTTCTAGTATATTTCAACCAGAGATTGATAAGAAAATGGGGTGCTATTGTTGACTATGGGGCTTGCATCATTTGATCAATAGCTTGAGGGGTTATGGTGAATAAAATCTGTCCATTGAGATTGACTATGGCCCTTTGGCTTGGCAAATATGAGGTGTGGCATTTTCTAATAAAATCAGGAGCGTTGTGGGTATGAGGAAAGATGTAATGAGGTAGGTTTGACTCCCACAACGGGATATCATCTGATTTATCAATGTATTTATATTCAAGCCAACAGTACATCTTGAGGAGGTCGATCTCACATAGTGTTTTGTGGATCTTGTAGTCTCTATCAGCCATAGGGATATGTTGAAGATCTACAGGAGGATAGATCAGAGGATTAACAATTTCCTTTGGTCCTTTGTCCTTGGGAGGCATGATGGTTAAGGCTAATAGTGAAAATTTGATTGGGAAAGGAGACAATTCACGAACAAACAAAGTTTTGGGGCTAGGAACAAAAGGAATAATTGGAAAATGATCAGACAAGTAGTGTCGCTGGCAGTTAACACTACTGGGATCTGGCAAGCAACCTGTAATCAAATCAATGGTAGTGATAATTATGTAACCTGTAGATAGATAAGAAGAAGGTTTATATAGGAGTTCTGGTTTTCCGTTGGTGGCGTGGGTCCGTTGAGTTAACGCATAAGCAAATTAAATGCTTAATGGATTGATTATGGAGGGAATGAATATGATTTGATGGGGTTAATGGGTGGATGAGGTGGTAGAAGAGGAATGGCGGATGCGCAACGGTCAGGTAAGTGGTACCGGGAATAAGGAATTCAGCTTTTCAGGGGGGGGTGAGTGGTTTGTGGTTTTGCTCATGGGGGGTCCGAAATGTTGTGGAGCTATCACGTAAGGGCAGGCGAGGTTTGGTATACCGCCCATTTCAAACTTCCCCCTGGTGATAAAGCTTGGATGGCAAGGGGGGGCCAAAATTACATGCGGGCCATCAAATGTGAGGAGATAGGCGGAGATGAAGAGTGATATGGCGAAGAATTAACCTGATGTGACGGGATGGATTCGAGGGGTCGGGAATCGACATTTAATGTAATGTCGAGAAATATGAAATATAAGGGTGGTATGAACTTAGAGAAATGAAAATGAAGGGAATGAATTGGCAGAGGGGTGATATGGGTTTAAAACTTAGGATATGGGGTTTTAAAACTTAGGATAGTGTTAATATCCAAAATAAGCATATAAAGCTTAGAGTAACCTTCACTTTTTTTTCAATTTATTTTGCACATGAAAACATAATGGATGTTTGGTTATGTCACATTTAGACTAGTAGCCTGTGCATTTTTCAAAAATGGAAAATGAAGCCTTCCTTTTCTTTTGCTTCCCTAACATTTTATTTTCCTTTGCCTTCTTTATTTAGGGTAGCTAACACCTAACATTTTATTGATATGGATGCCTATAAAACATCAAATTTTCCTGACTTTTTAACTTTTCATTCTTTTGCATCCATATTCTATCTTAACATTTTCAAAATTATTTGACTATTATGCTAACTTATCAAAACTAGATAATATTACAACAGTGGCTCCAACTGGGGATTGCCTCCCCCTATGGGATGTAGAGAACAAGCGGATCCAAGTGCCTTCTCCTCAGGCTATGGAGTCTTTTCTAAAACAGACACTCAATTGCAATTTTCAAAAATAAATAAACTCTCTGAATATTTACAGATGATGAATGAATGAAGAATCAATATTGAATGTAGTGTTTCAAGTATCTCCCATTGACTGGAAATGAGGAATACTCTCCTTCCATATTTTGTAGAATAAATGTATTGTTCCCTTTGACTTTTGCAATGCTGAATGGACCAAACTAGAGGTTGTCAAATTTTGCATGCTTGCCTTTGTCTTCTCTCCTTGTATCCCATATGAGCACTAGGTCACCTTTCTTGAAATTTTTCTCTCTACCCTTTCTGTGAAACAATTCTTTCATCTTGTTTTGGTATTTCCTTAGCTTGTACTGAATTTCATCCCTATCTTCATTCAACTCAATTATTTGATTAACCCTTCTTGATAAATCATCTTTTTCTTCATAAGATTTTTGGAGGAACCTCATAACAGGCAAAGCTAAATGAGTAGGAAAAATTGCTTCCTTGCCATAAACTAATTGGAAAGGAGACTTTCCTGTTGATCTTTTAGGAGAAAATTTGTTTGCCCAAATGGCATGAATAAGATGGTTGTCCCAACTCTTTTTATGGTCTTCAAGAGTCTTCTTGATGACCTTAACTAAGCTCTTTTTGGAAGACTTTGCTAGCCCATTATCCCGTGGATAATATGGTGTAGAATGGTGTAAAAGGATTGAATACTTTGACAGAATTCAATCATTTTAACGCTACTAAAAGCTACTGCATTATCTGTAACAATCTGTTGAGGACATCCAAATCTTAACAGGATGTTTTCTTCAAGAAATTTAATTACGACAGTATCAGTGGCATTTTTCACCGTATGGATTCTACCCACTTGGTAGAATAGTCTGTGGCAATTAAAATCCATCTATTTTGATTGCTTGATTGTCGATGAATTTCCCCTATAAAGTCTAGTCCCCATTGAAGAAAAGGAGCATCAACTAATACTAGAACCAAGGGAAGTGTTGTCAGTTTCTGTTTTCCTGCAAACAATTGGCATTCTTTGCAACTTCCTACTCTTGCTCCAACTTCTTTGAAAAGTGTGGGCCAATAGAAACCTGCTTTTAGAATTTTGTAGGATGTTTCTCTCCAGGCATAGTGTCCACCACAAAACCCTGCATGGAACTGGTCTATAATACCTTCTGTTTCATTTTCAGTTAAGCACAGAAGAAGGATATGAAGAGGGTCTTTCTAGTACAGATTAGCATTAATAATGCAGTATTTCACAACTTTAAGATTGAGGGTTTTGCATTGTTTCAAATTTAGCTCAGATAGACATTGAAAATTTTGAAGAAATTGCACAATATCATAATACCAATCAGAAAGTAGATATTTGTGATCTATGTGAACAAGAATGGCTTGATCTGAAGGAAGAGGTTCTTATGGATTCTCCCCTTCTCTAAGAGAGGAGGTTCTTGTGGATTATCCTCTATTGTTAAGGAAGGTTCTTGTGGATTCTCCCCTAATGACATAGAGGAAGGTTCTTGTGGATTCTACCCTGATGACATTTCAGTAACCAGATTTATTCCCAATACTTTGCAGTTGGACTTAGCTAACAATTTGGCCAGGCCTTGGCCTTTTACTAGCTTTGTGGTTTTTATTTCAAGGTCAAATTCAAGGAATTTAGCAATCCATCTCCCTCTTCTCCCATCAATATTAGGTTGAGTCAAGACGGTTTTAACAACATGATTAGGGACATAAGTTGTGATGTGTGAATGCAGGACATAGGTTCTAAAGGCCTCGAGGGCTTGAATTAAGGCATAAGCTTGTTTTTCAATAATATCATACCTGAGTTCAACATCTCCCATTACTTTTGAAAACAAGGTTATGGGTTGGTCATCACCATTTGTATTCTTTTGTAAAAGTACAGTAGCTAAGGTTGTTTCAGATGCAAAATAAAATATGCTAAAGGGTGAAGAATATTCAAGGCTAGCAAATGTAGGGGCCTCAAATATAGCCTTTTTGATCAGGTCAAAAGCATACCTAGCAGGGACTATCCATTTCACTTCATTATTTTTCTTAAGCATATATGTTATATCTTTAACTATCTCAGCATAATTTGGGATAAACCTTCTAAGAAAATTTATCTTTCTAATTAAGTTTTGTATCTCTTTCCTATTCCTTGGTAGAGATAGGGTCTGAATAGCTGAAACTCTTTTTGGGTCAATTATAACTCCCTCCTTGGATATTATATGCCCTAGTAATTTTCCTTATTTCACAGCAAACAAAGATTTCTTCGGATTGATGGATATGCCAAATTTCCTGCACCTGTCAAAAACCTTGCTCAAGTGTTTTAAATGATTTTCATATGAATCAGAGAAAATAGTTAAATCGTCTAAATAAATGACAATAAATTCAGATGTTTTACCTGCAAATGCAAGGTCCATGGCTCTCTGGAAAGTGGCTCCAGCATTCGTTAGCCCGAATGGCATTCTGGCATACATAAATGTACCCCACGGTGTGGTGAAAGCAGTTTTGTCTTGGTCAGCTTCACTTACCATGATCTGATTATAACCAAAAAAATCCATCTAGGATAGATATCCTATTGGCACCTGAAACTCGCTGAATTAGGTGGTCCATTTTAGGGAATGGATACTTATCTTTTAAGGACGGTTTGTTCAGGTTTTAGAAATCTACACATAGCCTAATCTCACCATTCTTCTTCCTAACAGTAACTAGGTTGGCTATCCAATTAGAATACCTTAAAGGCACTATGATATGAGCATCAAGCATCTTTTTAAGTTCCTTTTCAATGGTTGGCAATAGTATGGGTTTATTCTTCTTAACTTTTGTTGAAAGGGTTTTTCTTCTAGTTTCAAAGGAATCTTATGCCCAATCAAAGATGTGTCATAAGTTTTCAATTCATTATAAGACCAGGAAAAAACATCTTTATAGTTCTTAAGAAGATTCAGGTATTTGAATTTAACATGTGAAGGTAAAGTTGAAGACAATTTAACATTTCTCACATCACCTAAAGTCCCAATATTGCATTCTTCGATTTCCTCTTTTGGTGAGTGAAACAAAGGATTTTTAGAGACATCATTATTATTGAATAGTTTTTCCAATGGGACTAATCCTTTAGGGATAAAATTAGATAATTGGATGATATCATGATCAAGAATTTTAGGACTGAATGAAGTTTCTGGATTTTGTTGATCTAATTCTTGGATAACTTGTTCATCTTCTTTGATTTGCATATTTGAGAATTCATCAATGACTTGAAGAAAAGATTTTAATTGTTCATCATCTTAAAAAAATTTCTAATGTTTAAGGTTATCAAGAATTGTTGGCTGATACTTGGAGTGGATTTGCTATTCTAACGATATTGGCTCAGGGATTTTGAAGGAGCTTGTTGAGACAGCTAGTGAACCAACATGCATGTTTTCATCTCTAGGAATAGCAATTATGTTAAAATGTTGGAAGAAATTCTCAGTTGTGTCCCAAGCTTCATTTCTATAAGATATAAGCCTTAGGTGTTTAGTTTGAAATAAATTTCTAACTTGGTTTAGTATAAGCTCAGAGTCAGAAAAGAAACTCAAGTTTTGGACCTTTGGAGTCCTAGCTAACTCAAGACCAAGAAGAAAAGCCTCATACTCAGCCACATTATTGGTGACTTAAAATTCAAGTTTACATGACTAAGTTATGTTTTCTTTATTTGGTGATATAAGAACAATCCCTGCTCCTGCTCCTTCCTTTGAGCAAGAGCCATCAAAATAAAGTTTCCAGATATCTGATTCTACCACTTTGGACTAGGAAACAATATTTTCAATGGCAAGTTGAGTGTTTGATGCATTTTGTGAAGACGAGTGAAAGCAACCAAAATTTGGATCTACTACATAGATAGGGTGGTTCTTTTCTTGATCAGACCTACAAACAGTATGAAGGAAACGGACTGTCCTATATAACCTTAAGTGCTCACCTCCATAGACTGGGATAGTAGCAAAAGACATGTCCATATGAAGTGACCCTCCAAGTTTAGCACAACATGATCTAGATAGAAGCATGCCAAACCTGGCAGGAATATGAATGACAACTATGTCTAAAACTATACTTTTGATAGGTATTTGAGCTAAGGTTACAAGTAGGTCTTTGATCAATCCTAGGCATGGCACTTTCTTTGAGTCAAAGGTGTAAAGGTCATGATAGGAATGGGTGACTTGTAACTAAAGCTTATCCATTATTACCTTTTGCATAAGGTTATGAGAGGCTCCAAAATCTAACATGTAGTTATACAAAAGAAAATCATGAGCTTTTAATGTTACATAAAATGGTGGGACGATTTCATTGATCATATCAGAACTAGGGCCAAATGCAACCAAGTGTTTTTCATCCTGCAGAATAATAACATCTCCTCGGCATCTACACTAGAATACTGTATCCATTTAGACACTTGATTTTTGTAACCATGATTTTTTGGAAAGTTCAGCTAAAGGTATAGGAATCTTGACCCTTTCCAATTCGTTTTCAATATTAAAAGTAGGCAAAACAATCTTATCAAATGGAAGGGTTTCAGTGGATGATTATGTAGTGTGAGGGGTTGGAGTTTGTGTTTGAATGGTTTTCGTTGCAGGTTCGATTATGGTGGTGGATTTTGGAGGTCTATCAGGAACTGATCTAGGTCTTAGTTCATACCTCTTATTCAACTCTGCAATTAAAAATTTAGAGAATGCTTGGTATCTGGAAGTTCGAGTATCTCCTAATTCTAGTTCAAAAGACTGAGATGAAGATGAAGGAATAATGGCCATTTGCATTGTTGAAGAATCAATATTATTGATATCTTCAATGATTAAAGGTCCTATATCTTGTGATTTTTGATCATGAATAAGCAAAGGTGGCTGAATGTTTTGGTCAGAACCTGGTCTCTGAAGAATTTGCATTTGAGGAGCTCTTTTGAATTGGATTTGAGCTTGAGGCCTAACAGTAGTTTGTTGAGAAGCTCTAGGTTGTGTTTCAATTTTTGAAATCCTGTTAGAAAGGTTCCTAAGCAAAGATGTAATTTCATCAATTTTTTGATCTTCTAGTTTAGATTTGGGGGAGGATGAATCATCTATCTTAGCTTTTAGTTTTCTTTCTTCTTTTTCTGCTTTAGCCTTAAGTTTACGAGAAGCTAACCTATTGGCTTCTACCTCTATATAATTTGTCTGTATGTATTCTAATGTATTTGAAACTCTTTCCCTTAGCATGATTGCAAATTCATCATCAAAAGCTTTAGAAAATCTGACCTTTGCAGCTGCTACTAGTGGTTTACAATCAACAGGCATTTTATGATATTAGAGTTTGTTGAATCTTTTAATGAATTCAACAGCTGATTCTCATGGGTTTCTCTTTAATTACTCAAATTCAGTAAGGAAGTAAATAGGATCTTTCTTTACCCCCCATTGGTTTTTGAAGATGGTTATGAGTTCATTCCAAGTTCTGATATAGTCCTCTTTGAGCTACCTAAACCAAATCCTAACATTTCCTTTTAGGGATTGTACAAATAATCTCATATAAACATTTTCCTCTTCTATGTTCATATTGTCAGCAAAATCTAGGAAGGTTGATATATGATCCTTTATTGAGGGAGATGTTTTAGATAACCATCACGAAATTTCCCAAGTTTGCAGGGAGAACTAGAGCTGCATACCTAGCTTGCACAATGGGTCAAAAAGCCATAACAACAGGAGGAGTATGGGGTGTCTGAGTGGATGTTGATGAGGAAGAGGAAGATGATGAAGATGAAGGAGATGAAGATGATCCAGTAGGTGTATTAATGTGTGGAGGAGAGGGAGGAGACTTCTTTAAGGGTTTGAAAGGGGTTTTGATAACCGTTTTCTAAACTCCTGCTAGGAAGTCTTCCTTATTTTCAAATAAAGGATTCGAGTTGACAGAGAATGTCTCTTCAAAATTAGTTGAGGATGATGGAATAGAATAAGGAGTTGGAGTAATGAAATATTGAGGTTTGAATTCAAGTAAATTTAAACCCAATTCTTCCGCAGATGAAGGTGATTTGATAGGAATGGATGGAACTTGATATGTTTCAAGTGACTGCATCAAAAAGGCTGATGGAAGGTCTACTCCTCTGGAAATAAGATCAAAGACCCTAGGAGGTAGTTCAGTCCAATCAGAATGAGTTGGTATAAATGAGAATGGATCTACACATGGCATGTCTTCAGGGTGTAAAGCTGAAGAAAAAGAAGGTGTTCTATGTCTTCCCCTTGAAGAGGCTCCCCTAATGAGTCTTTTTGGGTCTGGCAGAGGGCTAACAATCTCAAAATCAGAACATGATCTTGTATGCTTATAGGGAGCCGGGTTGGACCAATGGAATCGCCAGGTGAAAGATTTTGACCTATGACCTTATCCTTTATTCACCTTAAAGGAAAGGGAAAATCGTTGCCCCAGGGAAAATTTTACTTTCAGTTCTTCGCTCCCTAGCAATGGCGCCAATCTGATGTTGTCCTTTGAGATAACCTAAGGTCAATTGTCTATGCCAAAGCATATAAAATATTTTGTTTGATTTTAATGGTTGGATAACTAATGAATTGCTTTTTAACATGTGGCTTAAACTTAGAAAGATCCTTAATAAAAAAAAAAGGTTGTTCTTTAAATACATATGGTTATTTTGATTTTAAGTGGAATGGATTAGAAGAATACTGAGGAATATAAATGATTTAATATTCAAACAGAGTATTGAACAATTTATAAGTTGAAATTAAGAAAAATGTGTTTTCTTAATCAACAAAATATAATCAAGTCATTACAGAAATCTTGTGCAATTTAAATTCAAAGAGGAATTTACAATAACAGATAGTCATGTAAATTAATCTCTTAATTAAACTACAACTTCATAGCGGATTCAAAATGAAACTAAAATTCAATTAAATTTTCAATCAGATGACTGTAAATGAAATAAATTATATGGGGAATACATAATGAAAAACATAAGAAAATAAATCATTGAGAGACAAGCCATATGAAGTAAATCCAGAATCTTTTATAATATCAAAAATGCTCTAGCTTAGTACAAGTATGTCTGATAAATAGCTGAAGGGTGCAACCCTGAATACTTCGATAGAATGAAGTATTTAAACAAAAATACAAAATATTACAATAAATGCATGAGTGACAAGGCATGCTATTATTTCTTAAAATTAATTGAAAAGGAAGGAATTCAATCAAAAAGAACGAATCTGCACATCTGGCCCTGTTTTGATGGAAAGTTGCCACTGAGTGGCCATTATTCTGGTGTTGTGCTAGAGAAAATTGATCCGTCCTTTAATCCTAATATTCACACAACTTTTTCCACTGTTCTTCACCTGGAATTGATATTTTAGTTACTCTACGGTAGATCTCATCTACCTCAGTATACTTGGCAAAAGTTGGTTTTGCAGTAAAAATATGTTTTATCTCATTCTGAATAAAACATATGTTACTAATGGCCTCATAGAATACCCTACCTGCCATGGAACCTTTGATGTTGGAGGACTTGGTTGTGTCCTTGGCAATGTCTTGTAGCTTCTTCAAGTAATCCTCCCTAGTCATTAGCTTATCATTGATGACAAATAGTGAAGGCAGACTCTTCTTGTTTAAGGCATCAATTCTTGTGAAAAATATGTTGACTGCAACTTCCAGAGTGTGACACTTCTCAGTTAACTGCACTACCAAGTTCTTTTTACTCAGGACTTTCTTTACCTCCAGAAAGGTTTCAGTCATGTCATCCACTCCTAGATCATCCATTTCATACTTGTTCTTAGAATTGAGAAACCTTATTATGTTGTTGGTTGTAGAAGGAATCTCTCCTAGTTGAGCATTTATATTGGCAATTTTCTAGTTTGCCTTTTCCATTAACTCCTTCTGTTAAAAAATGCTCTAGATACATGGCCAGATTTCATCAATCTCCTCTGTGGTGTTGTTCCAGATAATTTCTTTGACACTATTAAGAGTGTAGCCAATGGAAAACTCAATGGCTGACTTCTTCCATGCTTCAACTTGATTTTGAGCTCTCTAAAGCTCTACTGCATGAAAAATGTCAGACTTATTTTGATGATCCTCTAGTATTTTTACTTGATCATGCAGTTTCTTAATCTCTTCAGTCTACAGGGACATATTTTGAATTGCACTGGCCAACTGGCCTGCGACCTCTCCTGTATCGGTGGTAGCTGATTTGGTAGTCAGAATGACTGTGATAGGAAGTGATTCTAAAGGAGCAGTCTGTTTAGCAACCTTCTCCTTTTCCTTGATTAATTTCTCCATCTTTGTCTCCATCTGCTTAAGCTGAGCAGTCTGGTCCATGATGAATTTCAATCATGTCTACCTTTTCAGTCTCTGTTTCTATAATATCCTTGGCTAGAGGATCTTCAGTAGCTAGGAGTTTCAATTGTTTCCTTAGTGTTGGTATATCCAAATTCTTCTTTTTGATCAGCTCCTCTACAGCATTTATGTTTGCAGGATCATAACCCAATTTGATTACCAAATATTCCAAGGTTTTAATCTTGGTATCTTTGGCAAGAGCTTAAACTTTCTCCATCTTTAGCTGTGACTGAACATTTGCTAATGTGACCTATAATTTGGACAAGGTCATGGTTGTGTTATTTACAATAGAGAAGATCATTTCTCCAGTTTTTTTATGCATCTCCATTTGGTCAATGGGATATATGTCCTTGACATCAAACTCAAAAGATGTCTTCTTATAATCTGATGCTCCTTTGGGCTGAGGAACTTGTGCTTGAAGGAATGCCATCTGCATTTTCTTGTTCTCTTAGTCAAAGGCTGACAATAGCTTGCTTTGGGCACCAAAGGTTTGTTTCCAAAATTGGTTGTATGTGTTTATGTTCAAGGCTTCATTTCTGACCTTTATTTCCTTCAAGATATCCATGATGCTCTTCTCTAGCTCACTTGAAGTAGATGTACATGTGTGCATAATATGATGCTACTCTTGTGAGGTCGTGGAGGTGGTAGGAGACTATGTAAATCGATCACCCACTAATGAAGATACAAGAGGCTCATTAGGGGTGATAAGAGTCTGTTGCTCTGAATCTTTGCTAAGGCTTAGTCTGGAACTAAGCTTAGCCTTCTTTCTGTACATGATTTTAAATCTCTCACTGAAGATATCAGTCCCTAAAGGGGACTCTTCCTCTCTACTCCTTTTGGATGTCTTCTCTTGCATTGTAGGAGCCTGCACTATTGATGAGGAGACCTGATGTTCTTCTGCCTCCTGTAATGTGTTCTCAACCCAATCTAGATGATTCTTGTATTTTTCTATCTCTGGCCTAGGTGTGTGAAAATAAGGAGTAGGCTTCGTTTCTACCATTAATCTAGAAATTATCCCTAATGGATCATAGGACTAGGTAAAACTAAGATTAAACTGCATTTCCCTGAGGAGTTTTTCAGCCTATTCACCTGTTGCCCTACTGTTGCAAATAATTGGGCCAACCTGCTTTTTTATCTTAAACTGAGACCTTTTTTGGCAACAACAAAATGGACTTCATCCATGTTGATCATCTGCCTGATGTATTCTAAGGTAAAATCCTCATTGGGAGGAATTTTGGTAGCTTATATGGTGGCATCTCACATCCAAAAATCCTTATCTCTGTGTAATTCTCATATAAGTACCAGTCTCATGTTTGTACCTGTTCTGACAACTGCAAGACCTTTTTGATTTCTTCACTAATCCTTGGTTCAGTTCTGTTGCTTAGGAGGCCTATGGTTGGATGGACAAGCATCTCAGTATATTGTTTGTAAGTATATTCTTTCTGCTCTTTCATAACCAGAGTGGTCCAGAAAATGATGACTACTGGTTTCCTTTCTCATCCAGCTTTTACAATGACAAGTTCATGTTGTCCCCCTGATAGTATAGGAACATGTAGACTAAGATAGAGGCATATTTGAATACCTCCTCTGTGGAAAACTTGACCAGTTGCTGATGAATAGACTCTTCAAGAAAATGGTTGAAATTAAACACAATTGAGGGCTTAGCATCATTAGAAAAAATGGATAAAAATCTTATAATGGCCTCATCTACCCATTGATCAGAGTAGTAGCCAAGAAGGTAAGAAATGACAGTGATTATTTGCTTGTCTCTCTCAGGGAATATGGAGGAGGGATAAGGAGGATTTTTCTTTGGTAATGCAGCATCTTGTGTTAAGAATAATTCAAGAGTTTGGGCTCTCTTAGCAAAGTCTAATTTCTGGTATATTTCAACCAGAGCTTCATAAGGAAATGGGGTGCTATTGTTGACTGTGGGGGCTTGCATCATTTGATCAATAGCCTGAGGGGTTATGGTGAATAAAATTTGTCCATTGGGATTGACTATGGTCCTTTGGCTTGAAAAATATGAGGCTTGGCATTTTCTAATGAAATCAAGAATGATGTGGGTATGAGGAAAGATGTAATGTGGTAGGTTTGACTCCCACAGCTGGATATCGTCTGATTTATCAATGTATTTATCTTCGAGCCAACAGTACATCTCAAAGAGGTCGAGCTCACAGAGTGTTTCATGGATCTTGTAGTCTCTATCAACCATATGGATATGTTGAAGATCTACAGGAGGATAGATCAGAGGATTGACAATTTCCTCTAGTCCTTTGTCCTTGGGAGGCATGATGGCTAAGGCTGATAGTGCAAATTTGATTGGGAAATGAGTTACAATTCACAGACATATAGAAAGTTCTGGGGCCAGGAATAGAAGGAATAATTGGAAAATGATTAGATAGGTAGTGTCATTGGCAGTTGACAGTGTTGGGATCTGGTGAGCAACCTGTAATCAAATCAATGGCAGTAATAAAACAAGAATTCTGTAATATGTAGATAGATAAGGAGAAGGTTTATATAGGAGTTTTGGTTTTTTGTTGGTGGCGTGGGTCCGTTGAGTTAACGGCTAAGAAAAATAAATGCTTAACAAATTGATTATGGAGAGAATGAATATGATTTGATGGGGTTAACGAGTGGATGAGGTGGCAGCAGAGGAATGGCGAATGCGCAACGGTCAGGTAAGTGGTATCGGGATTAAGGAATTCAACTTTTCAGGGGGGGTGAGCGTTTGTGGTTTTGCTCATGGGGGGTTTGAAACACTGTGGATCTACCATATAGAGGTGGGCGCGGTTTGGTATACCGCCCATTTCGAACCCCCGGCGATAAAGCTCGGATGGCAAACGGTGGGTGAAATTACATGTGGGCCGTCAAATGTAAGGAGATACGAGGAGATGAAGAGTGATATGGTAGATAATTAACGTGATGTGATGGGATGGATTGGTGGGGTAGGGAATCGACATTTAATGTAATGTCGAGAAATATGAAATATAAGGGGGGTATGAACTTAGGGAAATGAAAATGAAGGGAATGAATTGGCGGAGGGGTGATATGGGTTTAAAACTTAGGATATGGGGTTTTAAAACTCGGGATAGTGTTAATATCCAAAATAAGCATATAAACCTTAAAGTAATCTTCACTCTTTTTTCAATTTATTCTGCACATGAAAACACAATGGCTGTTTGGTTATGGTGCATTTAGACTAGCAGCCTGTGCATTTTTCAAAAACGTAAAATGAAGCCTTCCTTTTCTTTTACTTCCCTAACATTTTATTTTCCTTTGCCTTCTTTATTTAGGGCAGCTAACACCTAACATTTTATTGATATAGATGCCTATAAAACATCAAATTTTCCTAACATTTTAACTTTTCATTCTTTTGCATCCATATCCTATCTTAACATTTTCAAAATTATTTGACTAATATGCTAACTTATCAAAACTAGATAATGTTATAACACGATGTTTGCAGGAAGCACTAGTTCCTAGAGGATGTCTATAGGATCCCCTGTTTTATTACAAAAAGCAGGTCGAAAGCTTAGGAAGTGGTCTAGAAGGTGGAATGGAGCTTGAGAAAGGTGGATAATGGAAGAATAAGGCATGGAGGTGGTGGACACTACATAGAACTCAAGCTAGGGCTTCAAGATGGGTAGATTTGCTCAATGGAAATGACAATTTTTGCTTTGGTGACATGGGTGGATGAGGCTTGGATGATGCGAACGAGATGAGGTCTCCCTAAAATGTAGAATATCCTACAACAACACACATTATTGTCTGCATCTATCCAAAAATCCATCTATACATGAGAAAGATTTATTAAATAATGGAAAATTACTTAGTCTAAAAATCAGAAATTCGAGAACTAGTGAGCTAGTAAATCTATCAAATGCCTAACCTAATCAAGTGAAAATGCAATGGGGTAAATTTTGTTATTAAATAGAATATTTTTGCGATCTAATGCAAGTGGAACCAACTTGGTTGAAACTCATTAGCATGCTCTAAAAAATAGCAGAAATTTATTGTTCTTTGCTAAAAAGGAGTTCAAGAAATCTAGATTTGGGAATAAGAAGACTAATCCAAATAGCTCAATGATTACTATGATCTTCCAAAGCTTTTCCAAGGATGAAATGATTCTTTTGATCCTGCAAAAGAACTTACACCAACCATTTAACCCAATCCTATAACAAGAAATCATTAATACTAAATGCAAAAATGGAAAGAAATAAGAACAAGAGATGCATGTGAATAAGAAGTGAAAAGAAGAAAAACAAATGATACAAAAGGGCTTTGAGGCTCTTGGGCTGGCCAAGCCCAAGAAAACTCAGAGACTTATGGAGGAGAACAAGATTTAGAAGCTGAACATGACACCAATCTTTATTATTTCCATCAATACAATTACATCCCTGTAAGAAAATATAATGGAGCTGCAAAAATACGAGTTCTTTCCACAAGAAGATAATAAAAATCTTTGCCTAGAGGCAAATTAGACTTTGTACTTATACAAAATGATTATGAATCATTCCCCATGAGAGGAGGAATCTTTCCCCACCAAAATCTCTTGATTAATGGATCTGGTTCCCAATACTAGGAATCTGTGTTAAATGGCAAGGAACATATTCCTAAATTTTCTCAATCATCGGAGTTCCACAATTTGTGCCATAATTCCATAATATCTTTTTGATTTATTATTTAATATTATTCCTCATTTAGTAGGAAGTAAGTCTCTAAATTATCTCCTCTTCAAATCTTCATAATCTATCAAATATTCTCATAATATTCCACAAAAATAAATAATATTAGGCACAAATATGCAATTATTCATAAGCCTTCCTCATGAATATATTAAAGTTAAAAATACATTATCTAATGCAAAAATAGAGGTTTAATGTGCTTAAGGATGGTCATAAGCCTTAATTTATTTTTAATTTAGAGGCATGGGCTTCAATTTATGTCGAATTTAGAGGCCCATCATACCCCCCTAATGAAAGTGTTTCTCATCCTCTAAGCAACTTAGTGACCTCATTGTGCCTCATTCATGGCCTGGGTGGCCTCTCTCTTGTGCATTAAGAATCTTGGCGGTAAGTTTTGCAAGGGCAAGCACAAAAACATATTTGTGCAAAGAAAAATCATTGTTCCTTGAGACCATTAACTTGCCTTTTTCTTTTATTTTGTGGCCTAGATGATTGCTTAATGGCCTTGGAGTTTTCTCTTTTCATTAGGTCTCTCTTAGGCACTGCCTTTTTTTGTTTTTAGCACAATTTGTTCATTTCTTCCTTCTTGTAGCAGCATTCTTCCTTCCTGTAGCAGTGATTCCTTCTTCCTTTAGAATCTTCTAACTGTATGGGAGTGATTAGAAGTGATGTAGATTTATGAAAATGGAGAGGATTCTTTGTTTGCTTTTTTCACGAAATTTCAAGGTGAGACAGAGTGTAGGGTTTATTCTTGAAATTATGAAATGGGATGGATGAATGATGGATAGATAGTGGATATGAAGCAGATGGAGGGCTTGGAGTGCTGTGGTGACTTGCAAAAATTTATTCTTTAATTGTTGTCCCCATTCCTTGAAATCATCACCCTTCATAATTTTGACTTTTCAACATTGCATGAGTGAAGGAGTGAGTTGCAATTAACTAGTTGAGGGCGACTAAGACTGTTGACCCATCCTTAGCTTATAAAACCTCATCTCTCATGCATTAACAACAAATTTCTAATTGTAATATGCTCAAGAGAAGAGGTCAAGAATATTGCATACCTGTACCTACCTAATGATTGTTAGAGAGACATGCATGTTGTTGTTGCGTTGATGTTGTTGTGCTACTAATGACTCAAGTACATCTTCTTGACTACCTTTTCCTTTTTTGTTGATGGGTTGTCTTCTTGTTGATGTGTAGGTGTTGGGAGGAACTATATCAACCTTCTCTAAAGAATACGTGACCTTTTGACCCATTTCTCCATCATACTGCCTCTTGTAGCTTCTTCTCGGCCTTCCTGTAGAGATCTTGTAGTAGTTCAGAACTTCCTGTAGAGATCCTATAGTAATTTAGGACAACCTCTTGTAGTAGACTTGTTTTATCCATATCTCTTAAACGGTAGAATGGATTGACCTGAAATTTTCTGAGCATGTTGCCATCATCATTATGCACCTCCCCATAAAAAATATTGGCCAATGGATGCATGAATCTCAAGAAAAATTAAAAATGGTTGAAGGTGATGGAGGGCGATTTCTTAGAAACCGTGCACAGGAATTGGATGAAATTGCTTGGACATGTTATCATCATCCATATGCATCTCCCCATGAAATAATTTTTTAAACGGATGCACGAATATCGATAAAATTAAAAAATGGTTATAGGTGATGGAGGTCGATTTCTTGAAAACTATACACTAGAATTTGCTGAAATTGATTGAGCATGTTACCATCATCCATGTGCATCTCCCCCTAAAACAATTTGGTAATTGGATGCATGGTTTGCAAGATATGGCAAAAAAAAAAATTATGTTCTATGTATTTTTGTTACCTGTAGAGATCTTGTAGTAATTCAAGGCAGCAAGCAAACTGAATGGGAAAAGCTTGAGAATGATGAGTGGATGGTGGAAATAGATGAGGGTGTAGGATTGGCATGGACTTGGCCTTGTTGGATCATTTGAGTAAAGAAGGAGAGTCAAAATTTGATTTGTTTTGACTAGGCTTGACCAATTTTTCTTTTGGTACCAACTTGTTTTTGTTGCTTGCAGATGTTGGAGAGTACATGCATTCATCAGAGAGATACATGGAACAAAGATTTTTTTTGGCCTATTAGCCGCCTCAAGGAGGTTTTCAACTAGTAGGTTTGCCTAGGCACCTCAAAGGAGGCTTTCAACTAGTAGGTTTGCCTAGGCGCCTGTTGATGCCCTGAAAATCGTTGTATCAACATTGGGGGATAACCACCCGGTCCGGACCTTAATACAGCTCATTTTCCGTTTGGGATGGTGGCTCCAACTGGATATAATGGGACCAGTTTCCCAATAATGAATAAAAGGGGTGGATGAGTGATTGGTTATCTAATCTAATGATAGGCGAATAACTTAATCTATCAGCAAAATAAAAGAACTATTGCTAATCCTGGGAACTATTATTCTTTGGAAATGTAGCGTTTGATGATCTTTGTCTATTGACAGGCATATAGTCTATCAAATAAACATAGATATTTATTCATTCAAAGATTACTTTATTTAAATAGTTAAACAAAGTGATTAACACAATATTGCTACACTTATCATTTATATCATCAATACATACATGATTAGAAGAAAAGCACACTATAAACATCCAATAGTGGAGGGAATAAAGAATGTTGTTAAAACACATATATATATCCGATAATAGCAAGAGTGATCAAATGACAATTCATATAAAAAGAATGAGTTCAGACATAGATAATAGTACCATATGAGCTGCTAATCACTCCCAATATCAATCGCTATTTGAAATTCTTCCTCCAACGCAGAAATACTTTCAAACAAAGACAGTAGTGCACATTTGCATAAAAGCTTCTTTGTCAAAATCAGAATGATTGGTCCAATTTTATAAAAGAATATCCTTGAAGTACAATAGTGCAACTTCAGGGTTTAAGTCATATACAAAACTTTTACGACCCTTTCTAAATACATGAAAGGGTCTATAAATACTAAACTAAGCTAAATATCTATGAAACTGAAATCCTACTTAATTGGTATCAATTGATGTTAAATATCTCCTTCGCAGCAATCTGGCAGTCGGCGACATGAATCATCATTTAGGCTGTTTGCCTTTAAACCTGAGCTGACGTATCGCAAGCATTGGCTCCACTTCGGGTGGTCTGTTGAGGCGAGAATTGAGTTGGGCGGCATAGGTGGCATCTTGAATATCGGGAATGATATACCTGATTGCATTTGTAAGAAATTTGAGGGCGGCTCTCTGGCTGTGCGGTTTGACTAAAAAGAACCAATAGGCGTCCCATGTCAAACTGTTAATTCCTGCGATTAACCTTCCATTTTTCTCTAGTTCCGGGTAACATGACTGCTCCAATGTTTTAGCTGCTGTCAATTTACCTGGAGTACATTGAGAGATCATGTTAGATAAGTAAAGAGTATTATTAACCAATTCAACCAAATTACTAGCGGTTGATTTGCATCTTGAAATTGCTCTTTCTGCCTTCATTAACTGAGACTGCCATTCTGTAAATAATATCTCTTTATGTGATTCTAAAATCTTTGGTAAATTAGCGCCTATCCCTGATCGGTATCTTGCCATTCAAGAAAATTGGTTAATGTTAATTCGGCTTGATCCAACTCTGTTCTAGTTTTTTCCGATTTCTCACTTATTGATGTGGTTAAATCGCATAATGGTTCCGCCTGGGTGATTTGTTGACATAAAAGCTTTATCTGATTTATCAATGCTTTGTTTATCTGAAATGCCTCTACTCTCAATTCATCTAGCTATGGAAGTTTCTTTGTTTTCTCTCGCTGGGCTGATAGTTAAGCAATCTGCTCATCTTTTGACTTCAGCATTTGTTCATTCAATGCTTTTAGTTGCGCCAATGCCTCAGATAGCTCTTTCTACTTTTGAACTACACTGTTATCAATCCTCTGTTTCTCTTCCTGCAATTGTTTAGTCAATTGGTTATTTATTTGTTGTTGTACTACTAATTTTTGTTCTGCCAGCTCCGCCTTTTGCTATGCTTCTGATAGTTGCACTTGTAGTGAAAATATCTCCTGATCTTTTGTTTTCAATAAACTGCTCACCTCTGATGCCTTGTCTATTGTTGTCGTAGAATAGGTTCCAGCATATTGTGATAGTTTTGTTAAATCATCAGAGGGGTCAAATTCCTCTTTCCAAAGCACATTGCCCGTCACTGTTTGTTCTGGGAAGAGGGAAGGTTGATCAGTCCTTCTCCTCTTCCTCTGTCGTTTTACCACAGCTTTGTGTCTTGGGCTATAGAAGACATCTAAGGGAGGAATTTCTTCTATTTGCAAAATAACCTGATCGGAAGGATCCTTTGGGATTATCTCTACTTCTTTCGAACTGGGTAGGACGTTGGTTTCCCCTGGAATCTATTTTGAAGTTGCCTCTTGTGTATCAGCCTCTTTTGATGTCTCGTCATCTTTGGAGCACTCAAGATTACCGATAATTGAATTGAATTGCTGCCATTTCTGGAGCAATTTTGGGTCAATTTGGGTATTTTCATTCACATTTATGCTGCTCTGTTCCTGCTCTTTCGCCTGGGTCTCCTCTTGTTTTTTCACATGCACTTCTTCCTGTTCCTTTGATGTAACAGGAGGTTCCTTAATAAGTCGCTGCTCAGGCTCGCTTGATTTTGTTTTTGGGGTTGTCGCTAACAGATCTAGAGGCAGAGTTTGCAACCTCTGTTCTCTAAGTCTGTTGAATTCAACTAATCCTTCATCTTTGTATTCGATTATAGCCAGCTATTTAACTTGGTACATTGACTCGGCTGATGAGAACAGGTCATCAAACTTATCTTCTTTATGCTCAAACTTAGTCAATTTGGCCTGTTCAAGTGCATTATAGGCGATTTTGCGTGGATCAAATCGCCTACTAGGGAGAGTTGCTAGAGTTAATGCCTTTATTTTTTCAGATTCTTTCTCTGCATGTTTGAAATCATGTAGAGTGTAGATACCACATCTTAGGGGAAAAGAAGGCCAGACCTGCTTCTTATTTTTCTTTAGAGTTTGTGTAACTCCTTCGGAGGTAATCTGATAGGCTATCTCCCTAGCCAGCAGTTTATCAGGTATGTACAAAGGAAGAACGTGAGGTTTGGCTTGACTGCCAAAAATTCTTATATAAGTAAACTTTTCCTCTCCGAACCAACTTCCTATTGATGTCAAATCAATCCCTGCTTGGTAGGAAATCTTAGGGGTAGGCTTATTAAAGATAGAATGATGAATGGGTAACATAAAGCCATTGCAGATTTGGTATAAATGGTGCTTGTAGTAAGTTTTCCACAACTTCTGATGGTATATGTGAATGGGCGTGGGGTCTTGCGAAGTCCACCTCCATCCGAGCATACGAAATTCAGATTTAAAACACAAGACGTCTAATATATAGGCACTGTAGTAGAATGGAGGATTAAGCCTTTCAGTGATGCGGGATTTGGTTCTAAAATCAAGAACTGTGGTTGCTAGCTTATCAGACAGTATAGTTGCCCAATCCATTATTTCACCATTACATGCCGCTTCCATCAAGGGAACCATTTCTATAGTAAAATTAGCGAAATCATGCAACCCTCACAACCTACACATCATTATCCCAGCATAACAATAAGGACAGCACAGAGAATCAACTGAGTACTTACCCAAAGATTCATGCTTGTGTTTTGCTGGATTTTGCCTCCATTCCCAAAAGGGTTTGGATTCAGTTTCGTTCTCATCTCGAAATTTCTCCAGAAATGTCGTGTTGTACTTCTTCTCTGGCACAGGCAAATGATACATTTGCCTCAAATCATCAGATTGAAATGAACCGAAGATTCTCCCAGCTCTGGTGCTGAAGGTTCTGTCTGTGATTGGGATTTCCTGAATTGCCCATTTCACTATATCCGTATATGGGAGAATTTGTTCCCGAGCTGCTATCCGATGAAGGAAAGAGTTGGCTAAGTCCTTTAGAGTAGCATCAGATTTTCGGGTGCTATCTGCTGAGGCTTGTACTACTATCTTCTCTGGTTCTTCGGCTTCAATCAAATTATAGGTACCTTGCCAAGTAGTTTTGCCGAGTCCTAGACATGTAGTATCTGATATCAATCCTTTCTTTTTAGTTCCTGGATCAGCGATGAGTTGTCCTGTGGCCAGCGAAGCGGAAGCGATTGCAGTTTTCTTAGACTTCTTCCCCATTCTGCTTGAATTCATTACTTCGGAAGAGTTCTGCACAGGAGTGACAATGAACGTAATATAGAGAATTGATAGCGCAAATCGAATATGAGTGAGATATATATCGATAAATGCGTGGTAAATGATTAACTTAAGGTGGCCACGGATACAATCTGTGAAAATATTTTTAGGCTTACTGTTTCATTAAATGGCTGTTAAGACCTGTCAATCCTTTAAATGCCCATCATATCGATTATTGGCTGAATGATTTGTTTAAGCGTGCCTTGGATGTTTTGGCGGTTGAGCGTGGATGAATGACTATTTGGAAGATAAGGCTTTTAATACGAATTAATCGTAATAAACCTGCTTTAAGAATTCAAAATTTGCGCTTTTGGCTTTATCGCAATTGGGCGTCGGGGAAATCTTAAATCATTACATTGGTTCCATTTGGAATCCCCGATTGCCGATAGCGATATCGCATCGCATCGGGAGTATTAGTCTGGGCACTTTGAAAAGCATGCATGGTAAATCCCCGATCGCCGATAGCGATATCACATCGCATCGGAGCGAAAGGAATTTTATTATGCCAACATATTATTGTCGATATCCGATAGCCTATTGCGAGTTGTCACGTCGGAGAAAACCAATGGGTCTTTAAGTTATGCCTCCTTTGTCATTGCGATATGCGATCTTGCGACCGCTTTATCGCAATGATAAAAGATTAATCATATATATATATATATATATATATATAAGACCTTTAATTGGTTTATCAAAAAGGTTTTGTAATGTTTTTTATTTTGTTTTCAGACCCTTTTGAGTAACACTAAGTTGATACCAGCTAAAATTAAAAGGGATCCATTTCACATTATAGTTTTGAGAATAATAATGATATGAAATGGGGAGTTGTTGTAGAGCACAACAGCGCCTCAAATGAGGTTTTCACCTAGGATATTTTTTTTTCTCTCTTTTTTTTCCCAAGCCATTGACCGCCTCATGGAGGTTTTCAATCAATGAGCCAGTCTGAGGCACCTCAAAGGAGGTTTTCACCTGAGTTTTTTTTTTTTTCATTTTTTTTCTACCCTACCCTACTTGAAAAAAAAAATCACTTTCAAGTATAAGAATACTTCCAATGGAGCCATGTGCACGTCAAGATGACAAAAAAATCGATGTGTAGGCTTGAAATGTATGCTTTGACATTTACCTGAATTTGACTAATCAAATTCCTTGACTTTGATGATACCAAACACGATTGAAGAAGAGTGTATTGCTACACCTTGTTGATTTTGTAGAACCAAACATCAATATAACTTTGATGCCCTTGGTTTGCTTGTTTATCTGGATCATTCTTCTTGTCTTCTTCTACCATGACCTTCAAATCTTCCTCTTTTTTGTTGATTTTTCTGTTGAATACATAGAGGATTTGATGGTAACCATGAGGGAGCTTTCTCAATCTCTAATTTTGATGTCTTCTCTTCATCAATTATAGCCCATGGTTCTTTGATCTTCTCTTTTGAATCTTCTTTTTCTGCATTTTGTCCTTCAATGGCATCAAGAGAATCATTTTTTTGTAACGTTTTTCCTGAGCTGAGATGAATACCATTGAGATCAAGATAAGATATTTCGAAGTGTTGTACCTCAACATTGTAAGTGGATGAGCTAATTCAATTTGTGGGTTTGGAAATGGTGGTACAGGTAGTTGACTGGGAGTGTATATTTGAGATGGATGTAGTTGGGGTTGTGGTTGTGGTGGAGGTGAATGGTAAGGATAACATGGATTTGGGTATGGATGATATTGAGGAAAATATTAAGGATATTGTGGATGGCTCCCATAAGTTCCTTGCCAACCTTGTTGCCAAGATTGGTTTTTGGGTTGAGATGGCCAATGTTGCAAAGGAAAGGGTGTTATCCAATTACTTTGAGATGGACGTGCATAAGCTTGAAATTGTGAATTAGGCTCTTGTATCATATCAAGTTGAATAGGTTGCCAATGCCCTCTTGGAGCTACGTAACATAGCTACATTGGAAATTGACTTGCTCCATTGTCCTCTTAGTGAACTTCCTTCAACCTTGGTAATGATAGACAATATTTATCATTATGTGATTTTGCATGGACAACACAAATATCATCATCTTCTTTTTCTTCATTTTGTATTCTTAAAATTTCTACTTGTTTGGTTAGATTGCTAAGAATTTTTGTTTTAAAGTCATCAAATAAATTTCCAAGTTTAGTTTGACTTACCGATCTTGATGTTGATTGACTTACTCTTGCCCTTCCTCTTGATATGTGTTTGCATGTTTCACAAATTTCATCAAATGATAATTGGTATACATCACCTCTACTTATGAGATCAAGGAGATCAATCAATTCATTCCTAATTATTCTAAGTAAGAGGGTTTTTAGTTTGTTGGTTCCTAAATGATGTAGTTTTGCCCTCTTAACATTATACATGAACCTTTATATTAGATCCTCTAGACTCTCATCTTCTCTTTGATTCGTTTTAAAGATTTCTTCTTTAAGATCATGATCTTTATATTTTTCTAGAAATATATTTTGCATATCATTCCATGATCTTATTGAATTAGTCCCTAAACTCATGAACCATTTAAGAGCTCCATCCTTCAATGTTTCTGGAAACAATCTCAATTTTTGAGTGTTCAATAACTAACCATAAGATCTACAAAGGATTTCAGATTCAAAGAGAAAGGTTTTGGGATCCTTTGACCTTAGACCATGAAATTTTGGAAGAAAAGATGGAGGGATGTTCTTCATGTTCATACTAACATCAGTATCTTGAATGGGAAATCCGAGAGGATCTTCCTCATTGTCATTATCTCCATCCATTTTTTCTACGTTCTTTTCCATCTCTTTTTCTTCTACCTACAAAAGTGGATGTTGATGTGGCTCTTACTGCACCACGTGATCAAATGGGGGAGTGGGTTGGTGTTGGAGATCTTTTTTTTTATGATTGAATGGAAACACTAATGCAATGCACTTTTCTATTCTTGAAATGAAATATGCCTAACGCAATTATGTTTTGTTTTTGAAAAAAGTAAAAATCACTGAATCAACTAGGGAAGAAAACAATGCAGACTTTGACACCTCTCCGGCAATGGTGCCAAAAAGTGACGAGCCTCGGTATTGCAACAAGAATGTTGTAACTCCCAAGGCTACCGAATTTTAATTCTCAACCCGAGGTTCATACAAAATTAAGAGGTATCGACACTATATGTGCAACATACAATGTGTCCTTCCTTTGTTGTCATGATGTAATGGAGTGCATGTACTGAAATCAAACCCAAAACTAATTGCAGAAAATGAATTGAAATGGAAACCCTAACCTATTGCAAGAACTAAAGTACAAGGAAAGAAACATATTCTAATTGCATAAAAATCATGAACTAAATGTAAAAGAAACCTAACTTAACCCTATTTATCACATGTGATGATTTAAACTAACTCAACATGGAATCTAATCTAGATAGTGCTAACTGCTGTGTGCATGAATAAATATAAAATAACTTTTTCCTTTTTATCTTTTTGCTTGAAAAATGTAAATGCTAATCTTGCATGGTTCTTTGGTAGGGGAGACAGGTGTGGAGGAAAATGAGTACAATGGTCCAGATGGCTTGGAGGGAAAGTAGGGGCCTAATCCTGGCTTCTAGTGATGATTTCTTAATTCAAGCTCAAAACAGGGCACGACAGGCTTTCCTACAGGATGTCTACAGGACCCTCTGTTTTATTACAAAAAGCAGGCCAAAATCTTAGGAAGTGGTCTAGAAGGTGGAATGGAGCTTGTGAAAGGTGGATAATGGAAGAATAAGGCATGGAGGTGGTGGACACTACCCAGAACTCAAGCAAGGGCTTCAAGATGGGTAGATTTGCTCAATGGAAATGACAATTTTTGCTTTGGTGACATGGGTGGATGAGGCTTGGATGAGGCGAACGAGATGAGGTCTCCTTGCAATGTAGAAGCTCCTGTAATAACACACATTATTGTTTGCATCTATCCACAAATTCATCTATACATGAGAAAGATTTATTAAATAATATAAAATTACTTAGTCTAAAAATCAGAAATTCGAGAACTAGTGAGCTAGTAAATCTATCAAATGCCTAACCTAATCAAGTGAAAATAAAATGGGGTAAATTTTGTTATTAAATAGAATGTTTTTGTGATCTAATGCAAGTGGAACCAAATCAATTTAAGCTCGTGTTGTGGCCACCAACAACCCCCCTCCTTCTTTAGTATTAGCAATAACATAAAACAAGTGGGGACCCTTAGTAAAAAATTCAAAAAAAAATTGTATTTTACTCCTTAAAAATATATCGCATCGCGAGAAGAGACTAGAACATTTCTTTATGAGCACAATAAAAACTGCGAAAAAGCGACGAGAAATTCATCGCATCGCATACATTAAGAAAACGCCCATAAATGAAGATCTTAAGAAATCTCCGATGGCCGATATGCGACATCGCATGTCGCAACATCGCATAAACAACACACAATGATTTAACACGATCTGCGATAAACGCGATGCTATGATGCTACGATGCTGCAATCTGCGATCTGCGATCTATGATATCACAATCTTGACAAAATGCGATAACGCAATAACATAATGTAAGTTGCAAAAATAGCCCATCGCAAATTTTCCTCGGCTCAACATTCAAGAAAAGCTGTCCGTAAACCAAAAAATTGGATGCGCACCTTAAAGAAAATTAATGAATGTACGCCAAAGTGTTAATGAAGGACAATTTTGTGTTTGTCAAGAGAGTTAGTTCACAATGGGTAACATTATTTTATACATTCGTAGAGCTCAGAGTTTTCGCATCACTATTTATTGTCATTACTCTTTTCCTTCACGTGAACTGCAGGAATGAAAAACAGGAAACATCTAAGGAAAAAGGGAAAGCGTCAACGCTCGGAGACAGAGAAGAGATGCCCTCATAAACGGATACCGCATGCAACGGAATCACAGATTCCAGAGCATTTTTGAACAGATGCTGAAATCAATAGCCGACTCAACACTCAGGGTCAAAAGCTCACAAAAACAACATGTTTACAAAAAATCCTGAAGCTTATACCTGGTAAAGGAAAAAGGCGCTAAAGGCGAAAAATGCACCAGAAAGGCCCGGATCAAAAAACGGAGGCAATTTTCGATGCGCGATTAGCGCTTACTAAGAAAATTGTTCAAAACGCAAGGTCCCTAACTTGCTTAGTCATTCGCAAGTCTAGAAATCAAGATAGCAAAAGTAGAAGGCAACCAGCCGACTCTTCCCAGGCAAATGTTGAATGCTCGCAACATTAAGGAGCAAAAGCAGAAATAGTTAAGAATTAGATTCAATTTTTTAGAAATAAGTTTGCTTAGAAAAAGGGCAGTCGTTTAAACCGTATCCTAAATTTATGTAATTAAGTTATTTAGTTAGCAGTATTTAAACCCTTCTCATGCATTTAGAGAAGGGTCCAGGAATTTGTCAAAAACTTATCCTCAGAACATGCACTTTTGCACCCTCAGAGGAGGTTTTGATGAATGAAAGGATCAAGATTTATTTATGTTTGCATTTGATGTTTGCTATTGATGTTGCACTTCTGTACTCTTAGTAGATATTAGAACAAGGAGAGATAAATCATTGTTGCTTGAAGCTTATGAGTAGGACCAGTCATAAATGGTACTTTTATCTCTTGACCATTTATGCTTATATTCTTAAAGCAATACAGTTTTTAGTTGTTTATATGTTATTACATGAATGTTTGTGTTACCATTTGGTACTTTTGTACAGTGGAGCCATTTATTTATATTTAATGTGTGAATAACTTATTATGCGATATGTTGTTCACAACTATTTTGCCTAAATTTTTATGCAAAGTGGTTCATCTTAATTGATTTCCATTCTTATAATCGTTGAATGATCTTTATTACCAGTTATTATTTGAAATATCTTTAGATCGCATAATAGAAGAATTACATCCCGGGTTAGCATAGATTAGATGTGTTGTTTTCATTAGATTACAATAGCATAGATTTAGACTAAAGTAGCTCAGATATGAACTTTAGATCAGCAACATCCAACTCTACACACACACACCCTTAGATTGGGAAACTGGTCCCATTATCCCTAATCAGACTCACTATATCAAACGGATAAGGAGCTGTCAACCAAGGTCCAGACCAGGTGAGTATCCCCCTTGTTGTCGACCCTATTTTCGGGGCTTCAACAGGTCCCTATCCACTTTTCCCAACTCAAAGGTCAGATGAGAGGTACTTCCCATGTAATGACCCATCTTTAATATAGAGAGCACTAGAGTATTAGCATGCATACAATGCATGCATATGATAGCTACATATGCATGTATTGCATGTATTGCACTATTATATATTTATATTCTAAATTAACTATAAATGTTGAAAATCGACATTGCTTCAGATAAAAGTTACACCGTCACCCATCACCAAATATATTGCTTAAATGCCTTATAATTAAGGGGAAAATACCCTAAATAATTTTAATAATATAAATTTAAAAGTATAAAGTAAATTAAGTTATAAATAAAATAAATGTAAAATATAAGTTAAATATAAATGTAGTTATATATTTATATATCACATAATATTAAATTGATAATTATTAAAAGGGTGAATTCAAATTCAAATTAAAATAAATATTATAAACTAATGATATTTAAAGAAAACTAATAAAAAATCCTAAAGGTAAACTAATACTCGTCAAATTTCCTGTAGCTTTGGTCAAATAGAATTACACTTTACAAGGTAAGGTGTCACCATGTAGGGAGCGGTGACCGCCATGAAATGATACTTAAAGTCGGAAGAGGAGCATGAGAAGGGGGGGGGGGGGGGAAGGGCGCGAATACACAGATAAGGGGAAAAATAAATCTGTTGGAGGGATGGACCAGAGAGTGGATTTTGGAACTGAAAATTGGAAAATCTTCAACTGTTCTTGGAGTTTTGGGCACGGGGGCCAATGGACTTCCATTTCGAAGTTCTCTGGGTCTAGGAACTGCAGAGGTTGATCCCAAATAGGTAGGGAGGAATCAATTGGTTTGGTAATGGAACCAGAAAACTTGGAGCAATGTGATCAACACCACATGGGAGAATCAGGTACGCAGATGCATTTAATTTGATAGAATTTATTTGATAGAATTTTACAAAAGAAATCTGTCAATCTGATTGAAATTTAATATCAGCCTTTACATCCCATGAGTCTCGGACTACATTGGTAGGATGTATGCTGGGGCATTAGCAGGAGAAGGATAACCACTCATCCTGCTCATATGCCATAGGAGAAGATGAACCACTCATCTTATGCATATGTCAATCGTAGGGGAAGGTGAACCACTCACCCCACACACACGTCAATCATTATGGGGTATCACAAGGGAAGGTGAACTACTCACTCTGTACACAACGCACCAATAGGGGAAGGTGAACCACTCACCTTATGGTTACTCATAGCTCCAAGAAGTACCCCAAGCCCCAGGAGCTCCCAGAGCTCAATGTCCAACTCAAGCGGGACCCTCATGGGAGGGTCATTCCATGACTCCAAGTCTCTCTCGGAAGGCTAAGAATTTGACCTTCCATAAGGGCTTCGTGAGTATGTCTGTGACTTGCTCATCAATCTTGATGTGTTGGAGCCTTATTGCTCCCCATCGTACCATATCTCGGATAAAGTGATACTTATATCAATGTGCTTAGAGTGGTCGTGGAACATGAGACTTTCTGAAAGGAAAATCCCACTTTGGTTGCTACAGTAGATCATGATGGTATCCAACACATACTCAAATAGCTCACTAAAGAGCTTCCTCAACCAAACACCTTCACAACAAGCCATACTAGTAGCAATGTATTCAACCTCAACGATGCTTAGAGAAATTGATTTATGCTTCCTACTCATCCAAGAAATTGAAGCAAGCCCCAATGAGAAGCAACATCCAAACATGCTCTTATGATCCACCACACTTCCAACCCATTCAACATCAGTATATCCATGTAGCCTCAAATTCCCGGCAATGTATCTTAGTCCATATTTGATTGTGCCACGAAGATATCTCAAGAGATTCTTAGCAACAATCCAATTTATGTGATGAGGCTCAACCATAAATTGACTCAATGTATTCACAACAAAGCATATATCTGGTCGAGAGTTTACCAAGAACATTATGGCACCCACAAGTTGTCGATACTTAGAAGAGTTTGGCAATTCGGGCCCAACAACACTCCCATATAGTTTCTTGAAGTTGAGTTCCACTGGGGTAGACACAAACATGCAATCCACCATTCCACATCTCTCGAGCATCTTTATATTGTATTTTCCTTGAGAAAGAAAAATTTCACTTACCTTTTCCCTAACCTCCAGGCCTAGGAAGTAGTGCATCAGACCTAGCTCCTTCATCTTGAAATCAGAATCCAACTCCCTCTTGCATTGATAAATGAGAGGGTCTACACCTGTAAAAAAGAGATCATCTACATAAAGGACCAAAATGAGAGGCATGTCCTTTTCAACCTTGAAGTATAGGTTAGGATCAACATCGCTCCTTGTAAATCCCAGCTTCATAAAATAGTTATCAATCCTCTCATGCCAAGCCCTAGGAGCTTGCTTCAACCAATAGAGGGCTTTCTTCAACCTGCATACGTGTGTCCTTCGATATTGTACTTCGAACCCCTGAAGTTGTTCCAAGTAGACTTCCTTCTTAAGCGAGCCATGCAAGAAAGCAGGCTTAAAATCCATTTGATGTAGGCCCTATCCTTGAGAGGAAACAAGAGAAATAATCGATTGGATAGTGGTATATCGGGCGACTGGTGCAAATACGTCGTCATAGTCCACTCCTTCCTTTCGAAAGAAATGTTGATCAAGTAACCTGGCGTTATATTTTTCAACACTCCCATCAGTTCCATGTTTAATTTTGTATAGCCATTTTGAGGTGACTATGGACTTGTCCTTCGGTCTAGCCACCACATCCTAGACATCATTTTTCATGACAGATTCATATTCCTCATTTATCGCATCCTTCCAGATTTGGTGCTTTACGACTTCTTCGAAGGTACATGGTTCAAAGTGAACAATAATACTCATAGAAACTAACTACCCTTGATATTTTTTTGGCTTCTTGATTTCATGAAATGTCCCTTTTGGAGCAATATGTCTTTCAGCATCATCGAGAGTATCTTTGATCCACAAAGGTATTTTTCTTGAGGTAGAGGGATCACCAGGAGGTGGTTCAATGGGATCCATTGAGCCTTCAACATCGGGCATGGGCTCATCATTCATAGGTTCATCCTGCTTTACTACAGTATCATCATTATCCTTCCTTAGAATGGGGAGATCTCTAGCCATCCCAAGGGCAGTGTCTTCATCAAAGGTGATATCATGGCTAATTTCCACATATCTTTGTTTAGGCACATAGATTCTATATGCCTTTGAATTTTCACTATAACCCACAAATATACCTTTCTTCCCAGATGATTCTAAATTGTTTCTTTTCTCTTTAGGCACATGAAAATACATGGGACAACCAAATATTCTAAAATGAGAAACAATAGGTTTCTTACCAATGAAAACTTCTTCAGGTGTCTTGAAATCTAGTGCTTGATGCGGGCTCCTATTTTGAACACATACGACAATGTTGGCATCTTCTCCCCATAAGAACTTCAGTAAACCTTAATCATGGAGGATGTAACAAGTGGCTTCCATGATTGTTCGATTCTTTCTTTCAGCAACTCCATTTTGCTCAAGAGTATATGAAAAATTTGTCTCCCTCTTAATGCCAACCTTTCTGCAAAAGTCATTGAATTGATTTGATTCATATTTGGTTCCATTGTCAATCCTCAATATTTTGATCTTCTTCCCTAGTTGATTTTGCCACCAAGGGTTTTAAAGAATGAAACCATTTGAACACTCCAATCTTCTTCTTCAAGAAATAGATCCATGTTTTGCGAGAGAAGTCATCCACAAAAATTGCATAGTATAAGTATCCCCCAATAATGTTATGAGCAACATTTTGGGTAGGTCAGAATGGACCAATTGAAGAATATAAGTTTTTTGGCTTTCACTTGAAGGGAATGGTCCCCTTGTAAGCTTCCCAGTTTCACAACCTTGACAATCTCCTTCATGATTCATGTTTAACTTGGGCATACCTGTGACCATCTTCCTTACCCTAGGTAAGGATTTGTAATGAAGGTGAGAAAATCTTCGATGCCATAATTAAGATTGAAGAGAAGTATCGCAAGTCAAGACTCCCAAAGGACTTCATCCAACTTTATAGAGACCTTCAACCCTAAATCCAAGTGTAAATACATCTTTCGGGTTTCTTTTTCAAATATGTACCTTTCCATCAATGAATGCTACCTTGAAGCCTTTATCTTTCATTGTAGAAATGGACACAAGGTTCTTCTTCAAATCGAGTACATACAATACTTCTTGTAGATGAATGTTTTGACCTTGATTTAAGTGAAGAGTGATAGTACCTATTCCTTTCACGGGATAGGTGGCATTATATCCAAGTATGATCTCCAAATTAGTCTTCTTTTAAACCATGTTTGAGAGGGGCTCCTTGTACCCAGTGAAGTGTGTTGAGGCTCCACTATAATTCAACCAATGAACCAATGTATCCAAAGGAGAGGCAGTAGATAGAGTGGGGATATGATAAAGTTCATTTTGTTTCTCTACAACATTACTTTCCTCATACCTGGAATTTCTCATCATTTTGGTAGGTCAACCATTTCCATATCGAACGGTGAGGGCATTCCTCTTTCCTTTATTGTTGAACCTATTGTTTCTTTGATTTCCATTGCCTTTGAAAATGTTGTGGTTGCTGTTTTCATCATCCCTTGGAGAATTCCTCTTGTGAAGACACTGTCTAGCATAGTGACCAAACTTGTGTCAATTTTAGCACCTTCCTTTTCTTCCTTCTTTGAATCCCTACTGTTACACTGAAATTTGTCACCGTGGCTATCTGCAGTTAAATAGCCATGTTGTCCTCCTTGTCAAGCCTCAAACCTTTGCTCTTCATGTCAAACTTCAAAAGAGAGAAAGTCACTTTAAAACATGTTTATCTCTGGGTATGCAGGTTCTCTCTACCT